>JAJPUD010002930.1:80567-114169 GCA_023553655.1 Myrmecobius fasciatus
GATAGATAGATAGATAGATAGATAGATAGATAGATAGATAGATAGATAGATGGTAGGGAAGCAAAAGTTTTGTTTCTTTTTTGAATCTCTAGCATCTAGCATAGTGTTGGGCATACAGTAGCTACTTAACAAATGTTTGTTGATTGATTAAATGATTGTTATTTGCTGTAACAAACAAATGATCTGGTTTTATACATTTAGCTAATATATGAGTCAATTAATAATCAGGTATTTGCAATCTGTTAACATATACCCAATTTAATGTTTTCTATCATCATTATTAATATTTTGATTCTCATATTTTGTACCTCCTGATTCTCTTCTAGAAGAAAGAGTTCATAACACATTTCTATGAGTATTTAGTTCTTTCTTGCTCTCAATCATATTTTCCAGCAAACTGTACCACAACACACTATTCCCACTTCCACAATGAGATTACCTAATACTAAAATATATGTTGATTTAAATTTGGAGGATTGTGTTGAGTTCTCTGCAGAACTACTCTTTCTTATCGTCCTTGGCTGCAAATATTAGTGTATAAGTTGCAATTATCCTCATAGTGGTCATTTTTGGAAATGCTTACTTTGTGCATTATTATATAGATCACCAAATGTTGCATAACAATATTTTTCCTATGGTCTTTAGCTATACAATAATACAATTCCATCAAGTCCCATATTAAGTTCCAAAAGAGAACCTATGAGCCATCTTTCTATTTGGTGCTACTTTCTTTAGCCTTCTAGTTTCATTTCTGCCAACAATATCAAAGCTGATATAATTTGGTTCATACAAAGAATCCAATTTTGATATGTCTACTTTTAAATTATTCAAAGATCTCTGATTTAGAGTCTCAAATGATATTAATGCTTATAGTCTAGATACTGTATAGTTTTAGCACCTTCAGCTCACTTTTCCAACATCCAGCAACCTTGAATGCAAAAGCATAAAGGGATCACATAGGACAGAGGATTACTAAGTATATTTCTTTGTTTCCTTACCTATATTTTCATGGTTTAAAAAGTCACCACTTAGTGGCCAACCAACTGGTGATGAATCTTTTGATACTAAACTAAACTGGTCTTCCAAAAAGAAGCATATTAATCGCCAGAATTTCTATGAAGTCTTTTCCATCATGGTAGAATCTGTCACAACTTACCTTTTCCTAACACAGACTTTGAGAACCCAAGGTCACCATTCATGGGGACTAGGATTTTATTTTTTCATAATTCTGGGGAAATATTTTTTGAATAATTTCCCAGAAGTGTACTCAAATATTTAAAATTTTCCCTACATTTTCTATAATGCAAGTTATCCTCAATCCTGACCTCTAGATTTGTCACTTCCCCTACACACATAATTTCCATTTCTCTCAATAGTTGACTTCTTTTTTAGTTCCTTTTCCCATATCATCTACTTTGTATACAATTTTGTTTTTGTCATATTATGTGTTAATTGCTTCTGATTTTTCAAGTTTTTATTATATTTTACAATTTTTTATCATTTCCTCTCTTTTTAAAGGCACCTTTTAATGTTATATGCAACTCTTTCCTTGGTATTTTAATTTCTAAAAACTGATCTTTTGTTTGTTCTTGTGATTTTTTTTATTATTTAATCTAGTGTACACTGATGATTTTTTTGAGAGTAGAAAATTTCTGTCCATTGGTACCATGTGGCAAATTTATCTGTATTATGTAATCTTAGTGAGTTGCCTATAGAGCTGAGAGGTTTAAGTGAGCTATCCATAGACACCCAAATAGCATGTATCAGAGGAAAGACTTAAACCCCAATCTCTCAGACTCCAGCATTAAAACTTTATCTACTATGCCATACTGTTGCATGATTTTCTTAACAAAATTATTTTTTGATTAAGTTGTAATAGTTGTCTAGACTATTGTACTGGCTTCCTAATTAAGTTTTCCTGTTCTACTTCTCTACATTCTCCAGCTGATTCTTCACATACTTGTTGACATAATCTTTATAAGACATAGGTCTGACTATGGTACTCCTCTACTCAAAAATCTTCAATAGGTCCTACTATTTTATCTCTTGGATGAAATTATTAAAAACAAAGAAAAGAAAAGCAAAAGTCCTTAGTGTGGCTTCAAACTGCATTTCTCACTTCATGTCACCTTACATAGTCAGCACTTTAGTCACTCCGTATTATGTCTAAAGTAGACAATAAGTTATTAGCATCATCTTTTGCCTCAGTGGGCTCTCACAGTTTATCTATCATTCTTGGAATGCTTAATTTATTCATTTTGGCATCCTTATCTTCTTTCTTGACTCAGATCAGGTGCTACGTCATGTGCCTTCCTTGAATCTCCTCTGCTTCATGTACCTTCCTTGAAACTCCTCTACCTTTAGCTGAAAGTCTTCTCTTCATCTACAAATAGTCCTGTCATTCCATTTCTCATAGTGTGTATATTATGTCCTTCCCTATAATTCAGCTGCCTTAAAGGCAAGAATTTATTATTATGATGATATTATTTTCCATTTTTGAATCCTCACTGCCCTACATAGCATCATGCTCATAGTAGGTGTTTTATTAATGTTTGTTGAATCACTGAATCATTTCAAAAACAGAATTAGAATTTCATTCTATGACAGTTTTTTGGCAGGAAAAAAACAAGGAAGAAATATTTCCTTAAGGATGATTTGGCTTCCCTCCATCTTTTATGAAAAGAACATCTTAATCATTCCAAAAATGTCCCAATTCCATTATTGCTCAACTCTACAGAGGAAAAATAAGCCCAAATGAGACACCTCTGTATTTAGCAGGACAGAATACTCAATGCCTCACTGTGAGTTTAGTATAGGGCTAAACACAGAACTCAAATGTAGCTTGTATTCATCAGACTATGAGTAAAGTCTCTTTTAATTTATTTTCCATTTTGAAAATTTTGATTGATGTTGCAGTATTTTTCTTAACACCTTAAATTATAGATTTTGGGAATAACATGTATTTCTTCTGTAGTGGTTCCCAGTTAGGCACTTTCAGGTTCTTTTAGAAAAATATTCGATTCAACCCATCATTCATTTATTGAGTGATTTTTAGTACTGGTGATAGACGACAAATGAGGAAATAGTCCTTGTCCTCAAGTGGCTTATATTCTACTGGAGGGCATACACAGATAAGTATATTCAAAATATATTCATATATATATATATATAAGTATCAGAGAGGGATAAAAATAAGAAGTAACTTAGACATTTTGGATGTTAGAGATGTTAAATGAAATGCCATCTGTTGACTGATTCAGGCAAAAGAGGCTTGGCATTTCATTTAAAAATTGACCAGGAAAGGTCTGGAGACAAGAAGGAATGAATGTTCTGAAGCTTTTATTCTTTTGAATTAAATTTCTGAACTACAGGTCACAATATCAAATGCTGTAATGGAATATGGCTATAGGGACAGAAGAGCAGCTGGGTGGCAAAGTGGATAGAGTACTGTGTCTAGAGTCAGGGAGAGCTGAGATCAAATCTGCCCACAGACATTTACTAGCTGTGATGCTGGGCAAGCCACTTAACCCTGCTTACTTCTGTTACTCATCTGTAAAATTAACTGAAGAAAGAAATAGCAAACCCCTCTAGTATGTTTGCCAAGAAAACCCTAACCAGGGTCATGACCACTCAGACATGACTGAAATGATTCAAGAAGAGCATAGGGAACTGGAAAACAAAGCAGGAAGAATCCTTTGGACAAGTTCTAAGGTATGCTTTATTGCTGCCCTGACTCTGGAATTTGCCTCAGTTCACACAGTATACTAGTTAACATTTATGTGGAGTTTACTATGTGCCAAGCACTGTGCTAAGTGTTTTATAATTATTCTTATTTGATTCTCATAAAAACCGTGTGTGTGTGTGGGGGGGGGTGTTTGGTTGCTGCTTTTATCCCCCTTTTACAGATGAGAAAATTGAGAAATGGAGAAATTATAGGATTTTTATTCCATTTCATCAATTCTATTTTTAAGGAATTGTTCTCTTTTTCTTCAATATATTTTTTTTCCATTTCACCCAATGTATTTTTTAAGGAATTGGGTCTTTTTTTGTTGTTCTTTTTGGTTTTGGGGTGTGTGTGGGGGGGTGAATTGGAATTAAGTGACTTGCCCAGGATCACACAGCTAGGAAGTGTTAAGTGTCTGAGACCACATTTGAATTCAGGTCCTCCTGACTTCAGGGCTGTTGCTCTATCCACTGCACCATCTAGCTGCCCCCTTTTTTTCTTTTTAAATTTATTTCATCTAAAAAAAAGAATAAGAAAAAAAACAGAAAAGGAAATCAAAATAAAACAAAACAAAACAGAACAGAACATTGTCATGTGTCCTGTAGAACATCAGGGAGGTTTCAAAATATATAACAACAAATTACCAGATCAAGAAAGTATATATTTTAGTTGAAGAAATTATCTTCATGAGTGTCTATCATTTCTTTACTTCTTTGTAAATTTCCTTTTGTACTCTGCTGCTCACCTTTTTTTTACTTTATTCTTTTTTTTTCCCTGAGGAAATTGGGGTTAAGTGACTTGCCTAAGGTCACACAGCTAGCAAATGTTAAATGTTTCAGACAAGATTTGAACTCAAGTCCTCCTGACTTCAGTGCTGGTGCTCTATCTAATGTGCCATCTAGCTGGCCTCTTTACTTTATTCATTTTTCCCCTTTCTTCTTCCCCCTACCTCCAAGCAAGTTGTAGGTAAGAAAAGACATATTCATGTATTTATCTGTAGATATATTATATACACATACATACATACATGCCATCCTTCCCTCCTCTACACACATATAATCTTTCTTATCCCTGCTGACTCTTTGCTCTAATTCTGCTTCTTATCAAGGGGTTTACATGAATTACCACCATATTCTGGGATTCCGGAATATGTTTTTATTTCTAGTGGTATTTAAAGAAGAAAAAACATTGAGAAAAATTTTAAAGGCCTGGCAGACTTTGTGGTGACTCTTTAAAAATTGGTTTAATTTTTCTTTGGCTTAAAAAGATAGTAAGAATTTTGTGAATGATTTGAGAATTTTATTAAAGTACTTTTATTTAAAAAATAAAGTTCTTTGCTTAAAAAAGATTTTTGCTTTAATGCTGAATAATATTTGTCATTTATTTCATAAGAAAGGAAAATTCTTTAGTAGTTTTGTAGTTGATTCTCTAGAAATCTATACTAAGCATATTCTAATATCCTAAGTATACTATAATACTCTAAGTATACTGTGATAATTTGTTTAAGGAAAATACTTTAAAAGAAGAAGTGTTTTATATTATTCTAATTTTGATATCTGATACAATTTATGTCTAAATCTATTGTGATTAGTGAGACCTTAGGATTCTGGATATTGGTTTGCTGTTTCAGCAGCTCAATGAAAGCTAGCCTCTTTGAAAATAAGCTAGGGGAGGATACCTTGAAGGCTAAAATGAACTGAATTCAAAATTTGAGCTTTTTTCTGTCATGCTAATGGGAAATTTTATGTTCATTTTAATATGTTTTTACTGTGGACATTTTTTTCACAAAATCTGCTCTACACAATTTAGGATTGTTCTATTTACACATCAAAGTCTATTGTGTATAAAATTATAGTCGGGAAAAAACTCAACTGAGACTTATTAGAAACTGCCATTATGGGACTGTTTACTGATTATACCAGGTGTGATAATCAAGTAATTATTCATAAGGTAGGCATCCCTATCAGTTTTTACAGTTTTACATGCTGAGAGTTTGTCATGGGGAAAAACTAGGAAAATGGCATGAGGATGAGGATTCTCCTGATCAATTTCCCCAATTTGACACTTCTTGAATAGAACTCGTATCTGGCTCATGCATGTCTAACTACATGACTTTTGCCTGGAATTGACATCAAAATAAGGGAGCACTTTCCCTTATGTGCCTGTTCTGTTATGGCAAATTTCTATAATCATGTTGGATTCCAGTTGGAAAACAATGTTAAGTCTTTATAAGCTAATTTAAGGATCACATCTGACTTAGTGAGCATATAGTAAGATAGAGGCATATTAGCTACATATTGCTGATTAAATTAAAGATTCTTCAATGTTTCAATGCTATGGTGATAATTAACTATTCTGTGTTAAGGAAAGGAAGAGATATCTTATAGGATATGTAACATTTATTAAGGAATCTGTTCATCTGAAGAGAGCTAGAAGTTAATGGTTTTATTGTAAACAATATGTGCATTGCTATAAACCTTAAACGGAGGTTACTTTGTTACTCAATGTATTTATGTATCCATCTCAGAACCTTTTATTAACTTTAGATAAATCTGGCAACTTTAGATTGTTTTTGTATTGGAACACATTTTATAATATTGGCTTCTGTTTGTAGATAGGTGGTATAGGTGATGGATATTGGTGGTAGGTAAAATTGAATTCCCTGTTCTAATAAAAGATGCCATAAGGTTTGAGCTAACTTTCATTTTCTTACCTGTTTATTGGCAAAGTAAATTGTTTTGAGATCAATTTTGTAGGAAACTTCTACAAGTGGCCTAACTGAAGAAAAACAGAGTAGAGCCACAGGACAGCCACAGCATCAGATGTATCTAGAGGAAAGGAGACATCTACTTTTTCCTTTGCATCATTTATCTGTAAGGTCTACTTTTCAAAGGGGACTGCCCTCTTTGATTTTATCAATGTTATCAAAAGGGATTGTCCTTTTTTATTTTCATCAAGCCATTTTGTCCTCTATTTTTCCTTTTTTTTCTTTCACATTGTCTCCCTTCTTGAACCCCAAGAAATTCTGGATAAAGGGTTTACCTTTGGTCTAATAGAGATGGCCAAATTATCATTCTTTTTAGTAACCTCTTGGCCTTGCTAATAAAATGATTAAATTGCTCAAAAAAAAATTTTGCTCCTTAGCTTGCCTTGCTATTACTTAACCTCTCCTCAGCAGAGATTCCTCTCTTAACCTCTTCCCTCATCTTTTCCTTCTCCCTCCACCCATCCTTCCTTTGAGGGTGCAATACCCTTCATGGTATATATATGTACTGCTGCCTATTTAAGTCATTTCTATGTGAATAAGTTTTCAGAACTACAGACCCTTCTTCCTCCTCTAATACCTCTGTGTCTATTCTTCCTCTGCACCTCATTTGTATAGCATGATTACTAGTTTTATCTTAACTCTGCCCCAATCTGTATTTTGAGCTATTCTATTGTTGATGTCAATCTTAAATCTATGGTTTATACAGTTAGGTTTATACGTTTAGGTTTATACATGTAGAAAAAAAACAATTTTTCTATGTTGAGTTTCTCAAAACTAATCTTTGATATTGGCTTTTAAATGTTAAATTTTCTATAAGTTCAGGTTTAGTTGATAGAAAGTTCTGGAAATCTGCAAGTTTGTTAAATGTCCATTTTCCCCCTCATTCCATATTCTAGATAATTTGGCTGGATATGATATTTTTGGCCTCAGGCCTTTTTCTTTTGATTGTTGGTAGATATGATACAAGACCTGGGGTCTTTTATTGTGACTGCAGATAAGTCCTGTATTATTCTCATTTTAACTCCAGCATATTTGAATTGGTTTTGTCTTGTTTCTTGCAAAAATTTCTTTTTGATCTGGGGGTTTCAAAATTTGGCAATAATATTCATTCCTATGTGTTTTCCACAAAGTATATGTTTGCAGTGGTGATTGGTGGATTTTTTTCTATTTCTACTTTATCCTCATTTCCTGTCATTCCAGGACAATTTTCTTGGATTAGTTCTTACATTATTGTGTCAAGGTTCTTTTTTTGGTCACAACTTTCCAGGCAATCTAATTATTTTAATATTGTCTTTTCTTGATTTGTTCTCCAGATATGTTTTTTTTCTTATAAGATGTTTCACATTCTGTTCTATTTTTTTTTATTCTTTATAATGTTTTGTTCTTTTTTTGGCCTCTCATAGTTTTATTAGCTTTCCCTTGCCCAATTATAATTTTCAAAGGGTTATTTTCATTTTTGAGACTATCTCTCATTTTCTGGTCGGTTAACTTATTTTTCATAATTTTGTGTTTTTTTGATGTTTTTTTTTTAGTTTTTCCTCAATGTCTAATTTGATTTTTAATTTTTTTGAGTTCTTTTATAAATTCTCTCTGGGCAGGGAGCCATTTCATGTTACTCTTTGGGGTAGAAGCTTTTTTTACTTCAGTGTCCTCCTTTGAAGATGAACCCCATTTTTTCCTGTTCCCACAGTATATTTCTATGGTGGGATTCTTTCTTTTTTGCTGGTTTATTTTTTTAAAAGTTAAGAGGTATTAGTGTAAGCACCTCTAAATCCTGGGATGGGTGAATGGTACCTCTAGCTTTACCTCAGCTCTCCACTCTGACCAAGAACCCCAAACCAAGAGTTCCATCCCCCTGCAAGTGTTCACAGCCAGCAAAATATCTACCCCCCCTGCCTCTGAACTCACTGGGTGCTGATCCCTTCTCACCCAGGGCTGGTCTTCTGCAGCACAGCTGGGTCTGGCATTCTTAATCAGTGAAAGTTCCCTCAGTCTTCTTGGACCCAGATCTCAATTCCTCATGCTATCCAGTGGGTAAAAGTCTCTGTGGTTCCTGCTGAGGCTCTAGCCACACCCAACTAGCCTGAGGAGTCCTCATTTGATGTTATTGGGGTGCTAGCCAGAGGTTTGCACTTCATGCTAGGCAATCCCCAGCCTGGGGTTTTTCTTTAGATCTTCTCAAGTTGTACCAGAAGGACCCCTCTGTTCACCCTGAGGTGCAAATTTGTTTTATTTATGGAAGAAATCTAAAGAGCTTGAAATTTAGTAACCTACCCTACCATATTCCCAGAATCCTCTGAGATTTCATCAGTTAATTTCTGTGTTTCCATTTCCAAACTTTCTTGCAAAGCTCTCATTTCCTTTTTTCTTCTAACTCTTTTTAAAGATCCTTTTTGAATTCTTCCAAGAGAGCCTTTTAAGTTGGAGACCAGTTCCTATTCCCTTTGAGGCTTTTGCCTTTAGTATCCTCAGGGTTTGAGGTCTGTTCTTTCTTTTCACCATAATAACTATCTATGGTCAGAGCTCTTTTGGGGGAGGGGGGAGTTTGCTCATTTTTAAAGGTTGAAGTCTGCTCCTATGACACAGGGGAGATTTTCCTGAGTTTCCTCTACAGGGCCACAAGGGTTTCTCACTGCTCTGGGGCTGGTGATGCTGAAGGATTCCCTCCCCTCCCCCCCCCTGTGCTGGCTGCACATGGCCAAGTCCCACCTGTTATGCTGGGGTTCAGTGATCACTATTTACCTTCTGTAGTTGTGAGGTCTCATAGTTGCTCTGCTGATGCACTGGCTTCTGAACCAGGACAGACTAGGCAACATTGCTGTCTTTTGGCTAAGAGCCTGCATGGGGACTCTCTACCCTAGACCTCCTTGCACTTCCCTATTAATTAAGACAAACCTTTCCTCAAGTCCTTTCAAGATATCTTCTACTGCAAATTTGTTATACTCCAAATATTTATGGGTTCTGTTACTCTAAAATCCATTTAGAGGCTTGATCTAGTGTTGATTCTGAGGGAAGTCAGGAAGAGCTCAGGCAAAGTCCTGTCTACTCTCTATGATCTTAGCTCTGCCTTTGAGATTGTGTGATTTGGCCAAAGTCACACTGCCAGTGTTTGGAGATGGATTTTACTTTAGGTCTTCCTGGCTCCTCATGCAGTGCTCTATCTACTGTGCCAAAAAGCTGATCATGTTGCTGACTATGGATAATTTCTTTTTTTTTTCTTTTTTTCTGCTCTAGGAAATGAGAGTATGACTTACGCTTGGGATGTCTATATGGTTTGGTCCAGAACTGTGAGTTCATTGGTATGGGAAACTTCTTGCATAGAACATCCTTCTATTGACACAGCTCAATGACTGGCCTGAATCTGATTTTATTTAGTGACCTTGGGCCCTAAGTGATTTTCTGAAGTTCATACAGATAGGAAATAAAAGAGATAAGTCTTGAAATCAAGTCTTCCTTGTTTCAAAAGTTATTCCTCTATTCACTGGGCTACATCTCCTCTCAACTTCAATTAACAATATGAAATTTGTCTGTGTAAGACAAGATACCAAACTTCATATAGTGGTATGATGTTAGTAATCCACCAGTCACATGTTTTGAGGATTTTTTTTACATGTTTTGAGGATTTTTTTTTTCATCAGTGTTGATAAATTTCTGTTGAATCATCTATATTCTTTCATAGTTCCCTTCATAGTAATAATAGCTGACATTTATATAGCATCTAAAAGCATATATAGCATTATATAGCATTTATAAAAGCATATAGTTTATCTTTTGTGAACAAGCTAGTTTCACATAATCTCAGGGCCCATATAATTAATATGCTTACAAATCATTTGACCAGGATTAGAGGTCATTCAAATGCTAGTGAAGTGAAGTACTCTTTGGGGACTCCAATCCAGGACCTCATTGTCATAAACATCATCCAGTAGAGCAAAAGCATAAGAAGAAGGGAGAAAAAATATTTGAGTAGAGGAGAATTAAATGCACAAAGAAATAGAAATGAAATAGACAACAACTTGGAAAAGATGACAAGCATTTTAACTTTGAGTTGAGAAGGAAGTAGAAAGATTAAAGGATGAGCTAGAACTTCTGCCATCATCATTTTGAGTTACTAATGCATTTTTGGCACAGCCATGGATGTGTGGAATAAGGTCAAGGATAAGAAGAAGGGAATAAAAGCAAATTGGAAATTTATCTACAAAAAGATGAATGAGGAAACTGATAGAATAAAGCAGAAGGCTATGCTTTGCAGTTTGCAATATATTTTAAGTTAAAATGTATTTGAATGCAATATTTCTGTCTTTTATGCTCCCAGGGTCATATCAGTAGTAAATATTAGAGATAGGATTTGAACTCAGGATTTTCTAATTCCTAGTAGATCCATTTAGGACATAATTAATTCCTGCACATATGTGGAACATAATTGAAACTTTTCTTTATGACTCGGGGTCATTATTATGAATTTCAATTATTGGACTTTGCTGCTACATGATGCGAAATGCATGAACATTGGCAAATTGACTTTGTGGCATATAGCTTGGATGTTAAAAGTTTTTCCTCCCCTTTCATCTTCCTCCTTTCAACATTTCTTGATTCTTTGCTAGAATCTGGTTAGCTGAATTTGCTGGATTAGTGAACTCTAGACAAGATAGTTCCTGTATTCAGTTTTATGCTGTGAAATACTATTGTATTATATTCCTGGAGGGAAATATGGTCTTAGTGACTCTTTTCTTTATAGTGTGTGATTGAGTACCTCTTATTTATAAGGTGTGAGTATGGTAGTATTAGTATAAATCTGTTTAAATCATGCCAAGAATACTATTGACATTCCTAGAGATGATTAATATACTTTTTGAAAGAAAAATATTGCAATGAAAGGAAATTTAGTTAAGCCACTAATTTACTGCTTTAATTGTTGGCTAGAACATTCACAAGAGTACTCATCTATTTGCAGTCATTGCAAATATATATATGTGTGTGTGTATGTGTGTGTGTGTGTGTGTGTGTGCCACATGAGTCACATTAAGGTTTGCCCCAATTACATCAAGCCCTTCCATACTATAACTGTCAGGCAAGAGAAATATAGCAAAGTTCTATGGCAGGTATTGGTATAACATCACTTATGTTTTTTTTTTAACTTCACCTTTAATTTCATTGGTATCAGGAACGACAAACAAGAAATTGATATTTAGGGATACTTGCTTTCCAATTTATTTTTGAGAGCTGTCTGAGACCAGAGGTTAAAAGATTTTGTTCAAAGTCATATGGCCGTAGTGTATCAGAAGCAGGATTAGTATTTGGCCCTTCTGGCCACTGTGTCATACAGGCCACTGTGTCAAGCTGCCTTTCAAGGTTTTTTATATTCCTAGAATTGGTTCATTTTGTTACATATGATGGTCCATACCTATAACCTCTTTGGTAATCTATATCATTAGAGAATCTGAGGCTGATGGATCTCTTGAATTGAGTAGTTCTGAGCTGAAGTAAAGTGTAAATTGATCCAGTGTTCAAACTAAATTAGGAACCAATAGGTAAAGAAGTGGGAGACAATCAGAAAGACCAAAGTGTTATGGATTGAAGCAGAACAAAGAAATGGAGCATCAGCTTTCATGTTCATCAGCAGTGGGGTCTCAATTTCAAAAAATATATATTTTTACACATAAAGCAGTTAATATCAGAATTCTTTTAATTAAAAAAAACAAGCAAACCAAGTAGTACATTAACAAAGGAATTCCACAAAGTTCATACTTTAACTTTTTCTTTTACTTTTTCCCATTTATATATGTGACACTTCTGAATGACTAAGAGAATAAGAGATTGTCATCATTTGACATATTTTCACATATTCTTATAAAATCTCAAGTCGAATTATAAACCCCCGATCCACAAGTTATTCTGATTTACCTTTTTTACAACGTGTCTATTTTAAATAAGTAATGTTTAAATTTAGTGAAGCATTGACTTCTATTAAATGTTTATGATTCTATTATAGGATATGTTCTTACCTGTAACAAAAGGGAACTAATAGTGTCAAAAGAAAAGTAAAAACCTATTATCTACTAAGTTTGTCCATAATTGTTGTTGTAGTAAATCTCTCACTTCCCTAGGTCTTGTCTCCTTCCTTCTCTTGTCAAATAAGTATAATTAGAATTTTCATTTCATGGTCCTTAAAATACAATAGCCAAAAGGCTGTTACCAAAACTTCACTAAAATAGTATTTGATTTCCTTTCCTTGCATTGTAAAGGTAACTATGAGTTTTTAGTACTTTCTCCTCCTAGAAAATAGTAATGTTCTGTGATATTAACTTTGCAGTTTTTCTCAAGTAGAATTATTTTATATTTTAGATTGTATGTTATAATATTTTGTGAAATATTTCATTAAATTTTCACATTTTTTCCATCTTTTCAAAGGCATTATTATTTCAATCACTTAGCAAAGAAGATGTTGGTGTAACTTACAAACTCAGAATTCTACCAATTCAAGTGCCACAATAATATAAATTAATGACATGGCTAGTATTGGTGTTTTTTTTTCTTAAAAAAGTCTTTAAATGCTTTAAAATACTCTTCTTTTTTTTCTTGCTAGATATGAAAAAAATATTTTAGTGAAAATTTTATGTTAGCATTACAAGCTATAAATGTACTTTCAAATAAAAAATATTAGCATAAGCATTTCGTAATGGTTCCCCAACTTTATTAAGATCCATTTCTGACCAAGAATAAAATGAGCCACTTGAGAGGTGATGGATTCTTTCATTGGAGATTCTCAAGTAGAAGATTGTATAGGAAAAAGTCCATTTGCAATGCTTATGTTAATAGCTTCTATGGCCCTCTAGAGTTCTACAACATAGGATCCTACAATCCATTTTGTCCAACTCTCAAGTTATAAAAATAGAGAACAACCCAGTGACTTATCCAAGTTCACATAACTAAAAATAGTGTGATGCATGATTCACACTAAGGTATTTTGACTACATGGTCAGTATTCTTTCCACTATGCCATATGGCCTCTAACTTTCTTCTCAATATCAGCAGCTGTGGAAAGATTTTTGAGTGTTGAAAGATTCTATGAATATAATCAAATGTTATAATTTGATTTACATTACAAATAAAACTTAGTAGTGCTGACCTGCTGGAATTATTGAGACTTTTATTGTTCTTCACAGTCTGAGATTATGCTACTTGTAACAAATTGGAAAAGGGAATGTATCACTGAGATTTCTCTTTAGGCCCCTGTGCTTTCATACTCTCATCTTTGGAACTCCCACTCTGGAGCCCAACCATCTGGATTAGGAACTATATGAGGATAAATTTACCTGAGTCCAGATCCCAGCCTAGAGCTTGCTTTAACTTTGTCTGCTGTCCACCTATCTATCTTGACCAGTTCTTAACTTGGGACCTGTGAACTTATTTTTTTTATTTTATAATTGCATTTCAATATAATTTGCTTCTTTGTAATCCTCTGCATTTAAAGACATTATTCTCAAAAGGGATCTATCTATAATCTTCTCCAGACTGTCAAAGGGGCCATGATGCAACAGAAGATGAAAGCCCCTGCCATAGATCATCTTTCTCTTGACCTATGGTTTCTTCCCCAACCACCTCCCCTTCTTACACTATTTCCATGCTATGAGCATAGTAATCAAAACAGTAGTGCCATTGTGAAGAATGTGTCAATTGACTGCCTTAAGGGTCAGCTTACCATTTCTAACTCACCAAATTTTTTTTTTCTGGATACTAGAAATATTCTCCAATTAGAATGTAGGCTATTTGATGGAAGGGACTGCCTCCATTTTTGTATTTGCATCTCCAGCACTTTAGCAAATACTTAACTTCATTTCTTCCTTCCTTCATTTATTCTCCATCTTCTCCCTTATCAAGATCTATTCACACTTACCAAAGTTATTTAATTTATTATTAAATTCATATTAAATTATTTAATTTATGTTAAGGTACAAATTTAATTCACATTAAGGTACAAATATGAGCTAAGCTACTTATTTTATAAATTATGACACCAAGGCATAGAGAAGTTTTTGTTAGTAAGAGTGCATTGCTAAGAATTATGAGTTCTGACTTCCAACCCAGTTTTCTTTCACTATGGCTTTTGAACGTGAAAACTACTTACATACACTCTCATACCTTGGCTTCTGTGATACTGCTCTATAATGTTCCTCTGCTGGATCAGATTCCTGCTTACTACGCCAGAGCATTCTGCAAGGCTCTGTCTTAAACACTCTTCTGTATACAAATCCTTTCTAGGCAATCTTATTAGTTCTCTTTGGTACAGTTATAATCATTTCCATCATTTCCAAATTTACATATTGACCCCTGATTTCTCTCCTATCACTAAATGCTTGCTGTTCATCTCCATTTGGGTGTCCCATAGGCATATCAAACTAAAATGTCCTTAATATTACACTTATTTTTTTCTCAATCTCATCTGTCCTTCAAACTTTCCTATTTTGCTAAAGAACATCACTCTATTTCTATTTATTTAGCAAACTCATAACTTTAGAATGCTCCTTGACTCTTGAGTCTTTCCTACATCCTTCTTTCCTATATCCAATCAGTTCCATTCAATTAAAAACATGTTATTGTATATAAGACATTTTACTATGAACTTGGGATACAAATTAAAAGGATCCCCTCAAAAAATCAGACAAAAATAAGAGGGAACCACTCTTTACATTCTAAAGCCCACTTTATGATCTCCATAAAATCTCTTCACTATAGGTCCTGGTCATCTATTATTTGAACTGTTGTCCTTATAATCAAACCTATGGTTTTTCCCATAGCAATTTATGGCTGTGAGAGTTTCACTATAAGGAAAATTGAGTGCAACAGAAATGATATTTTTGAATTATGGTGCTGGGGTAGATTTTTGAGAGTCCCTTCAACAACAAAGAGATCAAATCAGTCAATAATTAAAGAAATTAACTCTACTCATTGAAAGGACAAATAGTAATGTTGGAACTTAAATACTCTGGCCATATAATGAGAAGATGGGATTCTTTGGAAAGACTGCTGCTGGGAAAGATTGAAGGAAAAATAAGGAGGGGACAACAGAGGAGGAAATAGTGTCATGGAAGCAATGAATATGAGCTTGGATAGATTTCAGAACATAATAGAAGACAGGTCTGAGGTCCCATGGTCCATGCTATCATGATAATTTGGAAATGAGTAAATAATTAAATAAAAGTCTCTTAATTAGCTTTCTTCAGTCTCTCTTCTTTTCCCAAAGTATTGTCTACATAGCTATCAATTAAATCACATTATTGCCTCGTTTCCCTACTTCAAAATCTCCCAAATGGGTTTCAATCTCTAAATGGTGCCTTACATTTCCATTCCTTTGCATAGTCTGTCCTCCATTCCTAAAATGCATTTGCAACTCAACTTCATCTCTTTGAATTTCTATCTTATTTCAGGGTCTGATCTCCTCTATTGTTAGTTCTCTTTGTTCTCAATCTCTTGCTTACTCATCTCTGTAATCACTATATTCCATTCCCTCCAGTAGGATATAAGTTCTTTGTGGTCGAAACTATTCTTTTTAATTTTGTGTCCTTAGCACCATGTCTGCTATTTATTGAATTTTGTTTAATTGAATTGTTAAACCATCTTACAAAAAGTAAACTACAAATTAAACTACAAATCTGTATTTTTTTCCACTTAAATACATACACACACAGTAGCTATATGAGATACTTAGGTAGTACAGTTGATTCAGTCCTAGATCTGGGGTCAGAAAGATGTGAGTTCAAACCCTATGGTTAATTATTATTATGATTATATACACACATATGCAAGGTATCCCCAGTCTTTAAATTCATCAAGAATTTAAGGGAAACCCTATATGTGTCTAGACATAGATATACATCTTTTATATATACATAAATATTTATGTAAATATATTTTAAAAATCATTTTATTTATATCATTACATATATTTACAAATTACATGCAAACATTTGGTATTTTTTTAAACTTTGAGCTTAAATTCTTTCCCTCTCTCCCACCTTTACTCCCGCCTAGAAAAGATAAGAAATTTGATCTTGATTATACATATGAAGTCATACAAAATATTTCCATACTAGCATCGTTGCAAAAAAGAAAACCCAACAAAATAGAACAATAAAAATGAAGAAAGTAAAAAGAAATATGCTTCGATCTTCATTCAGAGTTCATCAATTGTCTCTCTGGATGGGGACAGCATTTTTTATCATGGGTCCTTCTGAATTATCTTGGATCATTGTCTTCATCACATATCTATGTCTCACTGATGATCAGCCTTACAACATTTCTGTCACTGTATACAATGTTCTCCTGATCATCTCACTTCACTTTGCAAAAGTTCACATAAGTTCTGAAACCATACTACTTGTCATTTCTTGTAGCACAATGGTATTCCATCATAAACATAACCACAGTTTATCCAGCCATTCCCTAATGATGAGCATCCCCTCAATTTCTGACTATTTGCATTACAAAAAGACTGTGATAAGTATTGTGCAAATAGGTCCCTTTTCTTTGATATATTTTGGATTCAGATCTAATAATAGTATTGCTGTGTCAAGGAATGCATAGTTTTATAATCCTTTGGGTATAGTTCTAATTCACTCCAAAATAGAGCAATTCACAACTACACCAACAATGCATTTGTGTTCCAATTTTTCCATTTGTCATTTTCCTTTCCTGTCTTGTTAACCAATCTGTTATGAGTAAGGTGTATCTCAGAGTTGTTTCAGCTTGCATTTACTTCATCAGTAGTGACAGAGAATTTTTTCATATAATTACTAAGAACTTTGATTTCTTCTTCTGAAAACTACCTCTTCAATTATTTGACCATTTGTCAAGAGGAAATGGCTCTTCTGTTTTTATAAATTTAGCTTGGTTCTCTATGTATTTGAAAATTAAGGTCTTTATCAGAGAAATGTGCTGCAATGTACCCCCTCCCCAGTTTCTTGTTTTTCTCCTAATTTGGGGTAAATTAATTTTGTTTTTGCAAAAGCTATTTAAATTCATATAATAAAAATTATTATTTTAACGTTCTATATTTTCCTCTATCTCATTTGGTTATAAACTCTCCTCTTATCTATTAATCTGACAGGTACATTTTTCTATAGTCCCCTAGTTTGCTTATGATATTATACTTTATGTCTAAATCACTTACCCATTTATCTTGGTTTACAATGTGAGATGTTAGTCTACACTTAATTTCTACAAAACTGCTTTCCATTTTCCTAAAATTTTTGTCAAATAGTAAATTATTTTTCCCAAAACCTTGAATCTTTGCATTTATCAAACATTAAATTACTATGGTCACTTACTATTATGTATTATATACCTAATCTATTCCACTGATATACCACTCTATTTCTTAGCCATCAACTGGTCGTTTTGATGATTACCCCTTTATAATATAGTTTGAAATATGGAACTGCTAAGCCATTGTAACTTTTTTTTCCATTTTATTACCTTGATATTCTTGACCTTTTTTTCAGGTAAATTTTGTTACTATTATTTTTCTGCCTCTATAAAATAATTGGTGGTTTGATTGGTATAGCAATGAATAAATAAATTAACTTAGGTAGAAATATTATAATTTTTAGTCTACATATGAGCAATTAATATTTTTCTAATTCTTTAGATTTGTCTTTATTTCTATGAAAAGTGTTATGTAATTTTGTTGATATAATTCTTAGGTTTGTACTGGCAGAGTTTTGTTGGTAGCATATTGAGATACTGATAATTTTGTGGGTTTATTTTATATCTTGGAACTTTGCTGAAGTTGTTGATTGTTTCAAGTAGTGTCTTAGTTGATTCTCAAATTTTCTCCAAGTATGTCATCATATTACCTGCAAAGAATGATGGTTTTCTTTTTTCATCTTCATTGCCTATTTTTATTCCTTCAATTCCCTTCTCTTCTCTTATTGCTGTAGTTAGCATTTTAATACAATATTTAATAATAGTGGTGATAATGAGTATCTTTACTTTATTCTTGATCTTACTGGGAAGGTTTCAAGTTTATTTCCATTACAGAAAATGCTTGCTCATAGATAAATATTAATAATTTTATAAAGTCATGGGGTCATATTTTGTCAAAGTTTTTTTCTGTATCTACTGAGATAATCATATGATATCTGTTGGTTTTGTTATTTATATGATCTGTTATGCTGATAGTTTTACAAATATTGAACCAGCCCTACTTTCCTGGTTTAATCCCATTTGTTCATGGTATATGCTTTTTGTGATATATCACTGTAATTTCTTTACAAGTATTTTATTTAAATTTTTGCCTTAATATTCATTAAGGAAACTGGTCTATAGTTTTCTTTCTTATTTTTTGCTTTTCCTGATTTAGGTTTTAAAACCATATTTGTGTAAGAAACGACCGGCAGGATGATTTCAAAGAGGCCTGGAGAGACCTACATGAAATGATGCTAAATGAAATGAGCGGAACCAGGAGAACAAGACTATACGATGATCAATTCTGATGGACATGTTTCTCTTCAACAATGATGTTATTCAAACCAGTTCCTATTGTTCAGCAATGAACATAGTCATATATATATCCAGAGAGAGGCCTGTGGGAACTGAGTGTGGACCATAACACAGCATTTTAATGCTTTCTGTGAATATTTGCTTGCATTTTGTTTTTTTTTCCCCCTTAGGTTGTTTTTTTTTTCTCTTTCTAGATCTGATTTTTCTTGTGCAGTAAAATAACTGTATAGTTTTGTGTATATATATTGGATTTGTCATATAATTTAACATATTTAACATGTACTAGACTATCTGTCATCTAGGTGTGGGGGTGAGGGGAAGGAAGGGAAAAATTTCGAACAAAAAAAAATTTTGCAAAGGTCAATGTAGAAAAATCACTCATATGTTCTGTAAATAAAAAGCTTTAATAAAAAAATTGTGTCATAAGGAATTGGGTAGTACTCCTTAACATTTTTTTTCACATAATGTTTATAACATAAAGATATTTTTCATTCAATAGAATCCAATAAGCCTTTATTAAATGCCTATTATCTTCTAGGCATTATGTTAATTGCTGAGGAAACAATTAATAAAAAGAAAGTCAGGTCCTATCTACAAAGAGCTACAATCTAAATAAGGGAAGAAAATATACTAAGGGAGGCTAGAAAGTGGTGAGGGATGGAAAGTAGGATGGGGTAGAAACCAGAGGTTATTCGTGTAACTTATTCTGTGGAGTTGAAACCAGGTAGAGTAGCAAATAAAGAGTGGAGTGAGTTCAAAAGTCCAGTTTCTTCTTTCTAAGAATGAAGACATTTAAAGGAGTTTTGGTATTCCTTCAGTCAGAGAGAAAGAGGTTGAGAAAGATGGTGTTAGTCAAGGCTTGAGTTAACTACATGGTAATGACCTTACAAGCAATGAGCTTAATCTGAGAGGGATACACATATACATGCATGTCATACACATGCAAAATACATATGTATGTAAATGTTTAACACTCTCTGAAAATTAGTCCCATTACCTTTAAATGTTTCCCTGTTAGAATGAAAGGATTTTCCTATGAGTGAAAAAATTAGATTTTAACATAAAACCAAATAACAATAACAAAAATTTCTTAAATTTGATTTTAACATGAAAGCCAAAGATAAAAAGGATATGCATTTGCCTGTGACTAAAGTTTTATTTCCAGTGAGTATTCATTTTTCTCAAGGCTTTAATTTTATTCTCCTCAAATATTCAGATTTGACAATTTATGGAGGGTGATCTTCAACTTGCACAAATAGAATTTTTTCCTTAAAATTCATCTTTTAAAACTAATGTTTAGCTTTATTTTTCTTTATACAATGCACCTTCTTTAAAACAAACACTAATGCTAAGTCACATTTTCAGAAAAAAAAATAATGAAATGTCCTTACAACTACTCTGTATGGGCATTGTGTACTCTATAGTTAATTCAATGATAATGTCAAAAGACAAGAAACATGGCTATTATAAATTCTGTTGTATTAAATTTTCAAATAAAGAAAAGATAATGGAATAGGAGTGTGATGTTCTGCCTGTTTCCTGACCAGAGGGCTACCTTCTTCTTGTTGAGATTGCTTGTAGACATTATATATCATTTTTATTATTCTCTTCTTGCTCTAGGTCTGACAGTTTTAGGAAGATTCCTGTCTCTTTCCACTATAAGATACATCACTAGGGAATTTGGAATATGTAGAGCTTCTTTCTTTGATTTTCAGTTTATATGGGGAATTGTCCAATTAAGGTTGAATTTTTTTTGGTGAATTTTTTTGGTGCCTTCTTGACTCTTTCATAAACTTGCCAAAATAGACATGTCAAATAGTCATAATTATTAATTTAAATGTACAAAGTTTTTAAACAGTGAAAATTTTAATTAATTGGGGACAGAGAAGACATTAGCCTGATCATTTCTTTATATATATATATATATATATATATATATATATATATATATATATCTGTCTTATTTTATTTTGAGTAGAAAAATGAAAACCCTCTTTCCTATAAGACCTATACCCTTTCAAAAATAGCTTTAGGATACCAATCTAAAACCAACTGAAATCTTTAATGAGCCCAGTTGGGTATGGTAAGGGACACCAATGAAAAGGAAAAAAAAATCTTCCTTGAAGGAAGAAAGAAAAGGGAATAAGATAGGAAGGGAGTGTGACGGATCAATGGGAAATGGAGTCCAGCTTACACTGGAGACAAATGCCAAGGAAATCTGAGGGGTTGTCAAAAATTGTGGAAGGTTTAACAATCCTCTGAAGCCCAATAGCCCTGCTGTAAAAAGACCTTGGCCATTCTCAAGTGCTGAGCAAGAATATTCATTATTAACCACAGCCAGTACCTCTCTAGGAAGTCTCTGATTCTATTCAATACACCTTTTTAAAGAATCTACCATATTGTGGGAGGAACCCTGTGAGGACAAAAAAGGAGTTGAGAGTCCACGGCTAAAGGTAATGGCATGCACACAGGTAAACAAAGATAGAGTCTAGATGAAGTAATTTCAGAGGAGGAGACGTACTAACAACTGGGAAGGGCAGAAAAGACTAACTGTAGGAAATGGTATTTACACTGAGGTTTGAAGGATTTCAAGGGCAGAGATGGGGAAGGATGGCCTTTTAGAGGTGGAAAATGGAAGCATGTATATAAGTTATAAGAAGTAGACCAGTTTGGCTGATGTAGAAACTAGAGAAGGATAAGTAATGTAAAATAATTAAATTCAAGAAAGCTTTATTAAGTGCTTACTGTATTATGTGCTAGGTTCGGTACTAAGTACTGAGGTAATGAAGAAAGGCATCCCTACCCTCAAGGATCTTGCAATCTAATGCTGAAGAAAACAACTGTAGACAAATTATATATATATATATATATATATGTAAATGTATCATATTTATTACATATATGTAGGTATATATACATATATACATGTATGTCTATATATATGTATTATATTATATATAATGTGTGTATATGTGTGTGCGTATATATACATGTGTATATATACGCACACACAGGATGCATTGGAGGTCATCTCAGAGGGAAGATATTAACATTAAAGGGGACCCTGTAAGACTTCTTGCTGGTAATAGGATTTTAATTCGACTTGAAAGCCAAGAGGTAGAGATGAAGAGGTTAGCATTTTAGATAAAGGATTAAGAAGTGAATAGGAGACAATGAAAGTTGATGGAATTTTGTAGGAATTATGTAAATGGTTGTGGAATTGAAGTTGGATCACTGTATCCAATTCACTTTCATTATTTTATAGTTACATCAGGTAAAATATTATCTCCATTGGTGATCTAAATTTGCATGTTAATTTGGAACGTGGTTGGCTGAGTATATATTAAATAGTAAATTAATTACCTGAAATTCCATTTCTAGGATCTCTCAATCCAGCTACACATTTTGGGAGCTTTCTCTCCATTTTTTTTTAACAGGGAAGAAGGAGATATAGAAAGACAGACCATATTCATGTTAGCCATATAGAAGAAGCTTAATATCCATGGGCACTGACTGGGGTTTTAACTCTTGATTCTTTTCAAAGGATTATAGAATCAAAAATATAAATCTGAAAGAGACCTCAGAGGCCATTGACTCCAATTTCCTTACCTTACAGATGAGGAAAGCCAGACCCAGGCAAGTTAAGTAACTTGCTCAAGATCCCACAGGTAGTAAGCAGCAGAGGTAAATGCAAGGGCCAAGCATGTCTGAGTGTGTCAATATCTGAGTGTGTCTGTAATCAAAGGTAAGATTTGAACCCTGATCCTTCCAGTCTGGAACCATTATTCTCTCCAGTTCACCATGTCATTATGCCATCATATAGTGCTTTAAAGTTTGAAAAGGACTTTCTATATATTAGATGGTGGTATAGTGGGTAAAGTGCTAGACCTTAAGTGAGAAAGGCCCAAGTTTAAATCCTGCCTTAGCACTGCCTAGATTTTTGACCATGAACCTCAATTTACAAATAAAATAACTGAATTAGATGGCCTTTGAGATCCATTCCAGCCCCAAATCTCTAAACCTATAACTATGTCATTTAAGCCTTGCAATCCTATAAGGTTTTCAGGTATTAATATCTCTATGTAATAACAAACAGAAATTCAGAGATGTGTCACACAACTATTGTCAAAAGTACTTCTTGAATCCCAGTATTCATGGCTCCAATTCAATAACTCTCTGCATTACCAATATTCAACTATTCAGACATAGAAAGCTTTCCTTTTTACTTTTTTTCCTCATAACGTCAATTGTTGGTTTATAACTAAAAAATAAAACAATTCAATTCTACAAATATTTTGGAAATATCAGCTATCTGCCAAACAATGGGAATGATTAAAAAGAAATAGATAAATTAATAAATAAATAAGCAATAATTTGCCCTTGTGGAAATTATAATCTAGTAGGAATATTACAGCATATCAAGAACTAAATATAAATGGTAGGAAATCATAGAATTTCTTTTTTTTGGTCTTTTTTTAAAAAAAAAGATTTATCTTATAGGAATGACCATCTGTAAAAAGACTTTCTGCCTTCCTTGGTTAAGTCTGCAGTAAGGTAAAATAAAAAAGAGCAATGGAATTATCTATAAATAAAACTAGCTGGCCATGAACATATACTCATTCCAGTTTTGGGTTTTTTAAATTTTAAAAATTTGATACCAATTTCCATTCTTTGACAGAAGATTATTTTGTATTTTTATACAAGGAATGTTTCTGATAGGATATGGCCCTGGAGTACTAAAGTGGTCTTTTTCCAGGGATTGCCAATCCTTGTACATTTTGATTGACTTCAGGATCTGGACAACTTGGATTGATTTGGGTAGACAGAGAAGTGCAGCCAGAACAGAATGTGTGATCAGGGATTCTGGGGCTGAAATAAAAATAAAAGATACTTGGCATACTTATTTTGTACAGATCATCAAATGCTTCCCTGTCAGAGGAAGAGGGAAAGCAAACTTAAAGTCTCAGCTCCTGTAGGCAAGTTTATTGCTAATTGCTTGTTAACAAACTAATTGCTCTGATTCAGAAAACTCCATATTATGTGCTGGGAATATGATTTGTTTGTTCATCTTCCTGTACTTTTTTGTGGCCTGAAACAAGCTTGGGAAATGGGGTAAAGCTCAAACTCACCATTTTCTAACCCTAAAGGATAGGGAAAAGACAAAAATGGTATCCTTGAGGCTATGGAGGTAAGGAATGCTTGCTAGTGATATATTTCCTACTCATCTCAAAGTTTCTTCTTTTAAGTAAATTTGTTTTTATTTATTTCCCTACCTAGCTGCCTACATGGAGAGGGGCAGAAAAGTCCATGAAAGTATTTAGTACTTGGGGAGGAATAAGATAAAAGAGATTCCTTCTGGGAGTAAATACTTTTTTTTCCCTGTCACATTCACATTTAACTTAAGGTACAAAATAGTTTTAATTTTAATATATTACATTATTACAAGGATAATAGTGTTGATCACTTGAAGTATATATTTATTTACAAAATGAACAAATTATATAGTTGAACTCAAGGTTCTCTACCATTCCTATTACACTAAAGTAGATTTCTTTTAATTCATCAGTAGGAAACAATCACATTTTATGGCTTCTTTAAAGTCATTGCCACATTCAGTCTCATACTACCACAGTGTATTTGTTTTATTTCTCTCATTAGGCTGTAATTTCCTTTGTTATCTTTGGGTTGCTAGTTGGATGGAGCAGAAAGCTGAACACTTAGTAGGTGCTTAATTGGTACTTATTGAATTGAATTGAATCATCTTTCACTAGTTTATGCTGGAAGAATACCAGTTTAAGATAAACTCCAGGCTTTAAAATAATTGAAGCTGTTGTTAACAAAAATAATATTATAATAAACCTACGCACAAAGCTTCTTCTCAGGAAGGTCATAATAGTCCAAACCAAACTGTATTTGAATAAAATTTGTACTAACTCCATATTTTATCATTTTAAGTGCAAGTACCATTCCCCCCCCCTTCAATAGCTCAGGGATAGCACCTCTAGTCACTGCCTTCAGCTATTGATTTCAGATCATTAGTTCTTTCATAACCTGTATTTAGCAAGCTCTGACCTTTTAGCACTCAAAGAGTATGTCTTCTGGAGATGAAATTGAATTAGTCCCTTAACCTTTTCTCCTCTATTATATATTCCAGTTGTGCAAAGATGAAGTTCTTTAATGTACCACTCTAGGTAAGAACATATTTTAATCTTAATTAATCAAGGAAAGTTTCCCTTAGGAAACAGAAGTGAACTTAAATTCAATAGAAAAATGGAATCTGTTTTAGAATAATATAATTGATAGAGAATATATTAAAAGTTAATATATTAATAGGATATATTATATATACATATGTACATATACATATATATATATATATACACACACACATATATATATATATACACACACACATAGAAACCCTTTCTCTGATATACACTGATTGGGTGATACTGTTCAAGTCACTTTAACTTCAGTGACACAAGCAACTCTCCAGGACTTTTAAGTTATGGACGAGATGCTGATCTGTATCAGTATAGGGAGTTTCCTCCCTATGTTTCTTTTATAGATGAAAAAACAATTTTGGATATCTGCATCTGATGTGTATTATTCTATTTCACACATGCTATGACCCTACCAAATTCATCTTCCTAGCATTCCTCAAACATGGCTTTTTTCTACCTGTTCCATATGCCTAGAATGTATTCTCTTTTTTCTATACCTCATCAAATCTCTAGCTTTTTTGAAAGTTCAGCTCAAGAACCAAGTTCTACATGAATACCCCCCATCCCCTCCCTCTGCCCCCACTTTAATTGCTTTTCTACCTTTTGTATTATTTATATTGATTTCATATCTACTTACTTCCACACATGATCTCAATGCTTGCTAGAATGTAAGCTTCCTGAGGAATCTTATTCTTTCATTTTTGTCTTAATTCCCAAGTATTTTAACACAGTGCCTGATACATAATATAATAGGTATTAAATAAAGCTTTTTTATGGATTGACATATGGTTTATTTTCTTTCCCTTGGCCAGTAAAAATTTTGTGGTGATTATTTGAAGCTCTATAAAACTTTGGGTATCTTGAAGAAAATATTATACCAAGTCAAGGTAACACATGTTATTGTCTTAACATGGCACTGAGGATTTTACAAAGAAAAAGTATAATTATTTTCATTACTTTCATGAAGATGACAATAATGTTCATGTAATTATAATTTTGTAATTATAGTAATGCTTGACTTCCCACACAAGCCATTTGTAAATAAGTTGATGTGAGTAAAACCAAGTTCAAGCTTTGTCATATAGCTTTTTGTAATATTTATATATTACTACAAATTAGACAATCAGCAGAAGGTTTAACTACTCTCTGATCAACTAGTTCTGAAATAAATAGGAATTGGTTTGGTTCTGTAGGAAAAAATGACTTGAAACATTCACATGCATATTAATTTCATTGTTACATAGTAGGGCTACTCCCCAAATATATGAGTAAATCTAGTTTGCTGAGCCCAAAGTGAAGAAAACCTAAGTTCTTTTTTTATTATTAATTAATTAATTTATTTTTATTTGCAAGACATATGTATGGGTAATTCTTCAACATTAACCCTTACAAAGCTTTCTGTTACAAATTTTTTCCTCCCTACTCCATACCCCTCCCCTAGATGGCAAGATATCCACTACATGTTAATTATGTTAAAATACTTGACAAATCGAATATATGTATACATATTTCCACACTTATCATTGTTGTGCAAGAAAAATCGTATCTACAAGAAAGAAAAATCAGATAAAGGAAACACAATGCAAGCAAACATCAATCAAGAGCATGGAAATGTTATGTTGTGGTCCACATTTCACATCTCTCTCTCTGGGTGTATATGGCCTTCTTCACTGAACAATTGGCACTGGTTTGAAACATTTCGTTGTTGAAGAGAGCCATGTCCATCAAAATTGATCATCATATAGTATTGTTGTTGCCATGTATAATGATCTCCTGGAAAATCTAAGTTCTAATTTAGCCTCTTACAAGTGATGTAACCCTGGCTAGCCACTTAACCTCTGGCTCAGTTTGCTCAAAAAATGTGAATAATAATAATAACACCTTCCCTGAAGTGTTATTGTGAGATTGTTGACATCAAATGAGATAATATTTGTGGAATGCTTAAAACATGTTTAATAATAAATACTTGCTCCCCACTCCCACCTCCCCTTTTCACATTAACAATTTGTGGACTCAGTTTACTAGTTAATGTTTTGAGTCATCCTTTAGATAGTATAATTTCCTTTCTACTCTGCCATATTATGGGACTCACAATTACTGAACTGTCTCATCTCCAGCTACATTGAGTCATCCCAACACCAGTTATAAATTCCCATTGCCTAGACACAAAATAAGACTATTTTTCTAGGAATTTTGTCTATCAGACACATGTATATCTAATGAAATGACAAAGAAATGTGGAATGGCAGTGCACTGCATCATCTTGGCTCCAAGGGCTGCTTGCTAGTTCTTCCATAGACACAGATGAGAATGGAATCCAACAGCTATTTAGATATTCTGCAATCATCCATTATTTTCTTGGGTACTAGCCAACAAAGTGGAGCTGCAATGAATGGGTTTTCGATGCTGGCAATATTATGACCTTTCTAAATCTTATTATTAGAGCTCTCATCTTGTCTTGGATTTCAAGGGGAACATATAAGTCTTGCGATCAATCTCCAGAAATTAAATGTGACGAGAGTATATTATCCATCCATAGAATGACATGGACATTAGAGTTAACAAGTAGATTTCAAACTTGATTGAAGTCTGATGGCAATAAGCACTGTCCATCTCTGTCCCTTCTTCTCACTCCCTCCCCTGTAGTAACTCAGGCCATTTTTGCTTTTCATCTTAACTCTTGCTACCATATATACCATATATAGCATCACCTCCCTGATATCATGGTTCTCTTCCAGAATGAAGGAAACAACTTATCTGAGTAAAAATAGCCCACAAACTGCAACAGATCAGTTGGAAAACTTCCTCCTTCCCTTCCTCCCTCCTTTCCTTTTTTCCTTCCTTCCTCCTTCCCTTCCTCCCTCCTTTCCTTCTTTCCTTCCTTCCTTCCTTCCTTCCTTCCTTCCTTTCTTGCTTCCTTCCTTCCTTCCTTCCTTCCTTCCTTCCTTCCTTCCTTCTTTCTTTCCCTTCCTTTCTTTCTTTCTTCCTTTCTTCCTTCTTCCTCCTTCCCTTCCTTCCTTCCTCCTTTCTTTTTCCTTCCATATTTCTCCAATATTTTGTCCCTTTTTCCTTCCTTCCTTCTCTCCTTCTCTTCTTCCCCTTTTCCCTCTTTCCCTCCTTCCTTCCCTCTGTCTACATAAGATATATAGATGCTCTTAAAACCATTGTTTCCCTCTTTTGCACCTCTGAACCCTTCCAAGGTATCTTGGGGTTTACTGACTAGATTTCTTTTTTAAGGACCATGCCTTATACTAAAACCAGGCTGATTCTTATTGATTGGCCACTAATAGATCCCAAGCCAACCCTCTTTTGGTCATTGTTTGGGTCCTGATTGGTTCAGATTGAATGTAAACAGCAGTCATTTTTGCTTTAGCCAGAAACCCTGAAAATCTTCTCTTCTTAGATTGATTTATTTAGATTTTTTTAACTAGGTGAAAGATGAGATTCTTTGCCTCAGTTGCTACCCAGCCTTAATCATTGAATGGGTCTTGCTTCAATCAAATTGAGACCTGTTGAAGACCTTAGCTTAAAACGGTCAAAATTTTCCAATATATCCAAGACTATCTCCAGTCTTCTTGATCTATATCTTCCCACCCAGCCCAAATAGCTGTGGAGGGAAAGATGAGGCAGGTGACTTTGCCCGGCCCTCCCTCACTAAATCCAGTTCATTTGCATGTCATGGCATTCCCTCCCGGATACCCTATTTGAGAAGGAAGGACAAACAACTACAACTTTACCCCAAGATTCTTCTTGCATCCTGTGTTGCAGAGACCATTGCTTTAATACTTTCAGTGTTCTCTATTCCCAGATTTCCCTATGTGGTCTAATATGTCCACTAGTCTCAAGAAAACACACTGCCTTTCTTGGTACTGAGTTGAACCTTTGCTAGGAAATTATTTGATTGCTATATTCATTGACAAATCTTAGCTCAACCTTGAAGACAAAGATGTCAGAATCTCTGTAGATTTTCTTACTTACTCTCTAGATTGTCAAAGGGCCTTAGGCCTTTTCAGGATTACCTTTAGTTAATTAATGATGATACCACAAACGAGTACATTTTATGAACAATTTAATTATGAACAGTTAAATTCTTTTATATCCAATAAATACTTATTAAATAGCTAATTGGTTCAAGGATCTGTGCCATTAATCATGAAGAAGATATCATCCTTAACTTAAGGAATCTATAATCAAATATGAGAAATAATGGTAGGGAAAGGGAAGAGAACTATTTATTAGTACCTACTGTGGGAGGCACCATGCTAAATACTATATAAATCTTATCTCATTTGTTCCTCACAACAACCCTCAAAGGTGCAATTTTTTCCATTTTACAGATAAGGAAACTGAGGCAGAGGGGTTAAGGGATTTGCTCAAAAACATATAGCTAGTAAATATCAGAGGCTGGATTTGAACTCGGGCCTTCCTAACTCCAAGCCCCAGTACTTTAATATATAGATCATGCTACATTAAAAATGATAATACAAAATAGATTTTCTAAAATCAGAAGAAATTTAATAAAAGTGCTATGAGAGAACTGAAGAGGGAATAATTATGCAGCTGAAGAAATTGGGGAAAGCACAATAGACTACTTTACCTTGTCATAGAAACATGCAAAAGACCTCAAGATAGAGGGATGTGAGAGCAAATGAATGAAGATGGAGAAGGGAGAGGTGAGGGGGGGGCTCATGAGCCATATGGGGACAGTGAAATGGTACAATGGAGGTCCTGAGTTCAAATTTGACTTCAGATACTAGCTGGGTGACCCTGGGCCTTTTAATCCTGTTTTCCCATCTGTGAAATGAGCTAGTAAAGGAAATGGCAAATAATTCTGGTATCTTTGCCAAAAAAAGCCCAAATAGGACCACAGAGAGTCAGACATGACTGAAAAGATGCAACAAATTGAGCCATATTATCTATCAGAGCATAATAATCCCATGATTTATAGAATAATTCATCAAAAAATCTTTCTGTAAATAAAAATTCAGAAATTAAAATGCTACTCTTAATACTTAAGTGATTTCCTTCGATTCATATAGCATGGGGAAAATAGCATTTTGCTAAATTCCAATACAAGAGCACTATAGCAAGTTTGATATCCCATCACTACCCCAAACTTCCTCATAATCCAAAAGTAAGTTTTGAATGAAGACAATAGAATTATAGACAATTTCCCAAAGCTGACATCTTGTAGCAGTGGGTGTTTGGGTAGTTATTCAGAGGTCAGTGATGATAGAAGGAAGGAAGAGATGTTTACATTGGCCTGTCATTATAATTGATGACAGGGCCTGAGTATTAACATAGAGCTCCAATCCCAACTCTTCCTCTGAATGAGACTTACTTACATCATATGGTTCTAAATACGATGGATTTGTATTCCCCATGGTCCATGGTTGGGGTGTGTAGATGTGATCACCACTTTTGAAGAGTCCCTATTCTGAGGGGGGAAATGAAGCATATATCAGCCTGAATAACACTGACTCACAATTCTTTTGAATTTAGTATATCCACATTCTGGTCTGGGGAAGTCATTAAAGAGTGAATCACTCAAAAGTAAAGGGATTTCATTTTAGCCAATTTTTCTTCTCAAGATTAAAGGTAAAAAAAAAAAAAGATCACAGGGCCAAATATTGAAATTTTGTCATTCATAAATTAGAGGTTATATTTATACTGAGAATGCAAATCTAAGAGGTTTGAATTTTTTTGATAGATGGCAACTTTTAATGTATTTATTTATTTAAAACAAATGGAAAATAAGCAAAAACAAAATAGAAAAAGAAAAACAGAAAAATAAAAAAAAATTATTTTATGTACCCATCAGAACATCAGTGAGGATTCAAAATATGCAATGATAAATTTCCATTTCAAAAAAGCATATATAATAATAGAAGACATTGTATTTATAACTGTCCATCTTTTCTTTGCTTCCTTGTAGGCTCTTTTGTTCTGTGCTGTGCACTTTTTACTTTATTCTTTTTTTCTTCTTCCTCCCACCCCACTTCCCCAAGGAGGCTTCAATTAAGCATGGATATATTTATATGTATATATGTATACATACATACACACATACACATATGTATACAAATACAAATGTACACCCACATACATATTCACATATGCATAAAGATAACACATGTACAAACATCTCAAACAATATTAATATGATTGACATATAATGTAGATTTCTTTTTTCATTGAATCCTTTTAAAAATTGACTTATCTAATTGTCTAATATCAATGATTACTACCCCTACATTTTTTCTAATAAATTCTACTCCTCATCATCATAATTATGTTTGTGTATGATTCTTATTTCCTATTCCTGCTAACTATTTTACTTTACTTCTACCTGTTAACTTGTTTTGCTATTACTTAATCTCCCTATCTACTCCACAAGGGATTCCTCTCTTAACTTATTCCTCCCTATTCTTTCCCTCCCTCTTTATCTCATTGGTATTAAACTACACATCTTATCCAACTCCCTTTGAATTATACACCCTTCTATACCCCACTTTATCTTATTTCCTTTCCCCTTATTTCTTTATAGACTTTTGGAGGCTGCTACATCCTTTTTGGTATATAAGTATAGTGGCCTTTTTAACCCATTCCCCATGCAAATAGGTTTTCAGAACTACCAGCCCTCATTGTAGCTGCTTATAATTCCTGTGCAATTTTTATTGTAGTTCCAGGATATTTGAATTGTTTTTTTACTGTTGTTGTTGTCTGTAAAATTGTCTCTTTCATCTGGGAGTTTCAAAATTTAGCAATGACATTTCTATATGTTTTGCTTGAAAGATTTCTTTGAGATGGTGATTGGTGGTTTTTTTCTATCTCAACTTTTCCCTCTTGCTCTATCACTTCAGGACAATTTTGTTGATTTATTTCTTGTATCATAGTATTAGGGTTACTTTTTTGGTCACAGATTCCAGGTAGTTCAATTATTGTTATGTTCTCTCTTCTTGATCTGTTCTCCAGATCTTTTGTTTCTCTTATAAGATATTTTTCATTCTCTTCAACTTTTTCATTCTTTATATTTTGTTGTATTATTTCTCAGTCTCTTATAACTTCACTGGCTTCGGGGAATTCCAGGGGTGGAGCCAAGATGGCAGAGATCAGACAGGAGTCTCTGTAACCTCCTCTAATCTTCCCTCAAACCAACAATGTATGAAGCCTCTAGACTGATTTTGAAGCAAAAAAATCCACAATATCTGGAGGACAACACGTTTCTAGAAGAAGATACTCTGGAAGAACTTCAAACAGGTCTGTTTTAATTGGGCAGGGGGGTGGTCTGCTGAACCCGGACTGCAGCACAGGGAGACCGGGGCAGGGATCTGGAGCAGGGAGCTGGAGCAGGGAGCTGGAACAGGGAGCTGGAACAGGAGTCATCACAGGAGTCGGAACAGGAGTTCCGACACCTGGGAGTCTTCTGTGGGCATCTTGGGCCAATCTGTCCTGATTGTGGGCAGGTGGTTTGGAGGGTCTGCCTTTTGTGGGGGGTAGATTGTGAACCACTGAACCCCTGGTGAGCATCAGACCTAGCTGCCATTACACAGCACTCTAGGGTGATCAATCAATCAGCAGGACTGATTAGCACCTGAAATAATTCAATCAGCAGAACTGCCCAGTACCTGAAATAACTCAATCAGCAGAACTGCCTCAGGGCAAATTAAAGCAGCTATCAGACCTTTGCCTTAAACAGACCTCATACATTTTAAAAAAAATGAATAAAAAACCAAAAAGAGCTCTCACCATAGACAACTTTTATGGAGAGAGGGAAGAACAGACCTCAAATCCTAAGGCCCTTAAAGGTAAAGCAACTCCAGAAAAAGCCCCAAAGAGAGACATAAATTGGTCTCCATGTCACAAGGCTTTCTTTGAAGATTGCATAAAGAATCTTAAAAGAGAGTTAGAAGAAACATGGGGAAACAAAATGAAATCACTGCAAAATAAAATAGAAAAAATGGAAAAAGAATACAATGGACAAAAAATGTTATTGGTCAATTGCAAAAGGAACTAAAAACAGTAACTGAAGAAAATAAGACATTAAAAATTAGAATCGAACCATTGGAAATGAATGACTCATCAAGACTTCAAGAATCAGTCAAACAAAAACAAAAAATGAAAAGACAGAGAAAAACATGAAATATCTCCTAGGAAAAACAACTGACCTGGAAAATAGATCTAGGAGAGACAATCTAAGGATTATAGGGCTTCCTGAAAGCCATGATGAAAAAAAGAACCTAGATACTATCTTCCAGGAAATCATAAAAGAAAACTGCCCTGATATTTTACACCCAGAAGGCAAAATACTTATTGAAACAATCCACTGATCACCTCCCGAAAGAAACCCAAAAATTAAGTCCCCCAGAAATATCGTGGCTAAATT
>JAJPUD010002930.1:119169-138439 GCA_023553655.1 Myrmecobius fasciatus
AAAGGGACCCACATGTGCAAGAATGTTTGTGGCAGCCCTTTCTGTAGTGGCTAGAAACTGGAAACTGAAGGGATGCCCATCAATTGGAGAATGGCTGAATAAATTATGGTATATGAATGTTATGGAATATTATTGTTCTATAAGAAATGACCAGCAGGATGATTTTAGAGAGGCCTGGAGAGACTTGCATGAACTGATGCTGAGTGAAATCAGCAGAACCAGGAGAACATTATACACAGCAACAAGACTATATGATGATCAATTCTGATGGACATGGTTCTCTTCAACAATGAGGTGATTCAAACCAGTTCCTATTGTTCAGCGATGAAGATAGTCATATACATCCAGAGAGAGGCCTGTGGGAACTGAGTGTGGACCACAACACAGCATTTTAACGCTTTCTGTGAATATTTCCATGCATTTTGTTTTCCTTCTTAGGTTTTTTTTTTTCTTCTCTTTCTAGATCTGATGTTTCTTGTACAGTAAGATAACTGTATGGATATGTATAGATATATTGGATTTGTCATAGAATTTATCATATTTTGCATGTATTAGATTACCTGTCATCTAGGTGTGGGGGTGGAGGGAAGGAGGGGAAAAGCTTGGAAAAAAAGTTTTTTGCAAAGGTCAATGTAGAAAAATCACTCATATGTTTTGTAAATAAAAAGCTTTTAATAAAAAATAAATAAATAACTTCACTGGCTTCACCTTACCCAATTCTAATTTTCAGAGGATCATTTTCTTCTTTAAGAATCTAGATCTCCTTTTCTAGTTGTTTGATTTTCTTTTCATAATCTTCATCTTTTTTCTTAGATTGATCTTTTTTTTCAGTTTTTCCTCAATCTCTTTCATTTGATTTTTAAAGTTATTTTTGAGTTCTTCTATAAATTCTTTCTAGACACAAAGCTATTTAACATTAGTCTTTGGGTTTGGGGAGACTTTTTGGCTTCAATGTCCTTCTCTGAAGATGAACCCTTGTCTTCCTTATTCCCATAGTGACTTTCTTTGGGTTCTTTCTCCTTTGCCTGGTCATCTCTCTGTCTCTCTTTTTTTTTTAATAAGAACTTAATAGTGTAAGTATCTTTAATCTTGGGATGGGAGACATGGTGTCTCTGGCTTCACTTCAGTTCTCCCCTCTGGCCTGGAACCCAAAACCAAAAGTTTCACCCTTCTGCAAGTGTAGCCAGCAGCATCCATACCCTACTGCTTCTGTACTATCCAGTGTGCTGGTTCCTTTTCACCCAGGACCATGTCTCTGCAGCACATCTGGACCTGATGTTCCTAATCAGCTGACATTCCTTCAGTCTTCCAGGACTCATATCCCCCACTCCCCTCAATGACCAGGAGATGAAAGTTCCCATGATTGTGGCTGAGGCTACCTCAGACCCCATTAGTCCCAGGACTCCCCCCACTTGGTGTTTTTGCAGAGCTAGTCTGGAGGTGTTTATACTTCTCCCAAAGTTAATCCTCAATCCCAGGGTCTTTCTTCCACTCTTTCTAGTTGTCCCAGAAGGATCTTTCTGTTCCAAGTCTCATTTTTCTAACCTACTCTGTAATCTTCCTACAGTCTTCAAGATTTAGACTTTTAAAAGTAGGTAATAAAGAACCATTGAAGTTGTATGAGCAAAATAGAGTTTTTATTCTAACAGTGGTATAGGATTGTTCTGAGAAGAAACTAGGGAGAAGAATGAACCAAAATTCAGATGGGATGCAATGAGGATTTGAACTGGGATACTAGCCATCAGAATATAATAGAGCTTTTGCTGAGAGTGAATTGACAAAAAGCATCAACTGATTAAATATTAGGATTATGAGAAAGAGAAGAATTAAAGATTTGTAACTTTGGAAAAGTGTTTAATCTGGATCTTGCTTTGCTCATTTTTAAGATGAACCAATTAAATTATCCTCTAAAGTCCCTTCAAGTTCTGAAGTCTATGAAAAAAAAACTATGAATTTTCATAATTCTGGCAGAAAAGAAAAAGGGAAGCTAGAAAGGGAAGCAAATTTAGGGAAAATATGATCAGTCTAGTTTTGGACTAAAGATAATGTCAAGTCAGCAGGTACAGATATAAAAGTAGAGTTTGCAATAGAACTTGAAAGGCAAGTGATGTAGATTTGAAACTATGAAGAAAGGGGGTACTTTGTGTGTTTGAGGAGTGTTAGAATATTATGGTTTTGAGATGATGGGAAAGCCTGCTTTATCTTTTATATTACTTAGACCTTAAAATCACCTTATATTTCCAATACTTGGGGGAAGAAGAATGACATAAGTTAGTGATTGTAGTTATTTAGCCGTTTCAATCATTTCTGACTCAGTGAGCCCATCTGGGGTTTTCTTGGCAGAGATATTGAAATGGTTTACCATTTCCTTCTCCAACTCATTTTACATATGAGGTAACTGAGACAAACAGGGTGAAGTGACTTGCTCAGAGTAAGTAAGTGTTAAGCAAATCTTCCTTACTCCAGATCTGGCATAAGTTCATGATTAAAAGATTCAGATTTCTTGATTCAAAGGCTTCAGAGATTTTTCCTTAGCATTTTTGGGAGAGCCAATTAACCAAGAAGTTTTGTTGAAATAAAGACTATAGTAATTATCAACAGATGGCTCTATGGGGCTTCTGAACTTGAGAAAGTTCTCAAGAAAGGAGTATGAATTAAACTGTGACCCTAATGACATCAGGTGTTTTATTTAAAAAAAGGGGGTAACGCTTTAACTCAAGTTTCTCTGAGTTGATGGAAACAGAATTTTTTTTCTTCTTTTTAAGGGCTTTGTGTCTTTCCAGGATAGAAGCTCTGAGAAGGGCTTTGATGGAAATGATGTCTGTGGGGAGAGAGGGGTAGGCTTGGGGGCTCACCACATGCTTATTCTGAAAGATTATTATCATGAGAGTAAGTTTTCACTGTGGCTCCCTCATATAGTCTGGGGTACATCTGAAGTTGACAGGGAACCGTTAGAAAACTCTCTTTCACCCAAACAGCCAATACGCCTCTGTTTCAGGTAGCTATAAACAATGGACACTCTCTGTGTAGTTTTATCTGTAACTGCCTCAGATCCCTCCCCCTGAAAATTGCCCAACAGAAATAGCAAACAACAAATCCCACAAGTGCTTCTAAAGTCTTTTTTGTCAGCCTCAAGTGACTCAAGTTTTGAATTCAAGACCATCTCTAAGAATTATTAGACACACTAACCTATGTAATATTTATATTTGCTTAAAAATAATGCATAGCCAACTTCTTATTGAAGAATTTTCTTACCATGTTAAAGAAATAGTATTTTATCCTTTGAACATCATGAGAGTCAAATACTTGCTCTGCTGGGGAAGGTTGAAAATAGCATGTTCTAAATAATGACATAATTGCAAAAGTGCTACATAGCATCAATATTATAGCCCTAGAAGCCAAGAATTTTCTTGCTAGAAAGATCCTGTATTTATACCACAGTTAAATCCCCATTATTTTAGAGACTTCAGTCAGTCAGTCAACAGACATTTATTTATTGATCTTTGTTTTGTTTTAATCTTATTTAATATTTTATGCTTTCTCAATTACATGTAAAAACAATTTTAACCTTTTAAAAAATTTGAGTTCTAAATTCTTTCCTTCCTCTTCCCCTTTCTGAGAAAGCAAGCAATTTGACATGGGTTATACATATGTAGTCAGGCAAAAATTATTTCAAAGTACACCATTCTGTAAAAGAAGGCGCAGACAAAAATAACCCAAGAAAAATAATAGAAATAAAGAAAATGAATCTTTGATCTACATTTAGGCTCTAACGGTTCTTTATCTGGAGATAGTTAGGAACTTTCAATTCAAATCCTACAGAATTGTCTTGGATCATTGTATTGCTGAGAATAGCTAAGTTATTCATAGTACATCACCATACAATATTGCTGTAACTGTTTACAATGCTCTCCTGATTTTGCTCATTTCACTTTTCATCGGTTCAGATAAGTCTTTCCATATTGTTCTAAGAGTTTCTTGCTCATCATTTCTTTTTTTTTTTTGTTATTTTATTGTTTATTGTACTCTAGGTATGACCTTGGGCAAGTCAAATGTTAATCTGCTTTGGGAGAGGAAGTTTCCCCATCTGAGAGGAAAACACAGTTCTAGTCCCTATCTTTAATATAGTTTTTTTTATTAATACTTTTTATTTGCAAAACATATGTATGGGTAATTCCTAAACATTAACCCTTACAAAGCTTTCTGTTACAAATTTTTCCCCGCTACTCCCCACCCCTCCCCTAGATAGCAGGATATCCACTACATGATAATTATGTTAGAATACCTAAATCGAATATATGTATAGTTATTGCATCATTTTTTGGGCAGGAGAAATCATATCTATAAGAGAGAATAATCCAATAAAGGAAATACAATGCAAGCAAACATCAATAGAGAACATGAAAATGTTACGTTGTGGTCCACATTTCACATCCCTCTCTCTGGGTGTATATGGCCTTCTTCACTGAACAATTGGAATTGGTTTGAAGCATTTCATTGTTGAAGAGAGTCATGTCCCTTAGAACTGATCCTCATATAGTACTACTGTTGCCGTGTACAACGATCTCCTGGTTCTGCTCATCTCACTCAGCATCAGTTCATGCAAGTCTCTCCAGGCCTCTCTGAAATCGTCCTGCTGGTCGTTTCTTACAGAGCAATAATATTCCATAACATTCATATACCATAATTTATTCAGCCACTCTCCAATTGATGGGCATCTACTCAGTTTCCAGCTTCTAGCTACCACAAAAAGAGCTACCACAAACATTCTTGCACATGTGGGGCCCTTTCCTTCTTTTATGATTTCTTTGGGATATAAGCCCAATAGAAACACTGCTGGGTCAAAGGGTATGCACAGTTTGATCACTTTTTGAGCATAGCTCCAAATTGCTCTCCAGAATGGTTGGATCCGTTCACAGCTCCACCAACAATGCATCAGTGTCCCAGTCTTCCCACATCCCCTCCAACATTCATCATTATCTTTTCCTGTCATTTTAGCCAATCTGACAGGTGTATACTGGTACCTCAGAGTTGTCTTAATTTGCATTTCTCTGATCAATAGTGATTTGGAGCACCTTTTCATATGATTATAAATAGTTTTAATTTCATCATCTGAAAATTGTCTGTTCATATCCTTTGACCATTTATCAATTGGAGAATGGCTTTAAATTTTATAAATGTGAGACAATTCTCTATATATCTTAGAGATGAGACCTTTATCAGAACCCTTAAATGTAAAGATGATTTCCCAATTTGATGCTTCCTTCCTAATCTTGTCTGCATTTGTTTTGTTAGTAGAGAAACTTCTTAACTTAATATAATCAAAATTATCTATCTGGTGTTCAATTAAGAGTTCCAGATCTTCCCTGGACATAAATTTATTCCATCTCCACAGGTCTGAGAGGTAAACTATCCCATGTTCCTCTAATTTGGTTATAACATTACTCTTTATATCTAGATCATGAACCCATTTAGATCTTATCTTGGTGTGCGGTGTTAGGTGTGGGTCCAGGCTTAATTTCTTCCACACTGGTTTCCAATTATCCCAGCAGTTTTTGCCGAATAGTGAGTGCTTATCCCAAAAGCTGGGGTCTTTGGGTTTATCAAACATAAATTGCTAACGTTATTACCTAGCTTGTCCTGATATCCTATTCTATGCCACTGATCGACTGCTCTATTTCTCAGCCAGTACCAAATAGTTTTGATGACTGCTGCTTTATAATATAGTTTTAGATCTGGTACACCAAGGTCACCTTCATCTGTCTTTTTTCATTAATTCCCTTGAAATCCTTGACCTTTTGTTCTTCCAAATGAACTTTGCTACTATTTTTTCTAGATCTGTAAAATAATTTCTTAGGAGTTTGATTGGTATGGCACTAAATAAGTAAATTAGTTTGGATAGTATTGTCATTTTTATTATATTCGCTCGGCCTACCCATGTTGCTCATCATTTCTTAAAGCACAGTAGTACTCTATTATAATCATATACAATTGGTTCAACCATTCCCCAATTGCTGCACATCTTCTCAATTTCCAATTTTTTACCACCACTAAAAGAACAATTATAAATATTTTTGTACACATAGGTCCTTTTTTATTTTTTAAAATCTCTTTGAGATCTAGAACGATAGTGGTATTCAAGCAATTATTTATTAAGCAGTAACTGTGTACAAGGCACGGGGCTAAACAATGGGAATAGAAAGGCAAAATTTCACTCAAGGAGCTCACATTCACCATATGATGAGAAATATATAAGAATCACTCTCCCAGAAGAGAAGTAGCCTGTGTCCCTCAAAGTGGACAGCCTGAGTCAAAACTCTGTTCCACACTGGTTATGGCTCTAGAATTGTGGATTTCTGTTGATGTTTTTATTTGTTTCAGCATTACATCTCAGCAACATTGCCAGATTCCTACTTTCTTTCTTTTCATCTATTTACTTTCACTGTTTTTTTTTTTGTTTTTTTGCCACTGAGGGATCTTACCCTCATCTGAATAATTTCTGCATTTGTTCCTAAAGGTTTTGAATTAATCATGGGTCCTCTTGATGGTTTAGGGTCCAATAGTTCTGCATCATCTGGCACCTTTAGCCTCTCTCAAATCTTTTCTCCTCTTATCCATTTTATATTTGTCATAAGTTTAATGAGAATGTCTGTCAAAAAGCCTGGACAGAATGTGTAAATCTGCAAATGATGGAGCAAGGCTTGGAAAATACATGGAAGTTAATTGGAATTAACTTCTTATTTTGAGTAATGAATAAAAATGATTGTTAATAATTACATAGGAAGGTAGCACAGTTAAATGTCAGAGGGAGGTTACTGTGAGATGAGTTTAATTGTTCCTGTCAGAATAACACACTTTGTCTTTGTTGAATACTAAGATGGGGTTAAATCTATTTGTGTCATTTGGAAGCAATGTGAGAAACAATGCTTCTTGCCTCATTGTTTCATACTCAGTTGAAGGGCAGCATAGTGGGGCAAAATATAGTACTGATGTAATGTTCTTTCTGTTTTGTTCATCTGCCTTGTGGCTCATAAAATCCAAAAGAGTGAACTTCCTGAAATGTAGTTCTGTCTTTCATATGATCAATTTATTTATCAAAATTTCTATATTGAAACAATTTCTGTTCTTGACCTGTTATTCCATAGGCTTGTGCAGATACCCTGAGCTATGAACTTCTGTAACTGGAATAACCAATCTATAAATGGGTATGAGTATTTATGCCAATGATGGAATATTTAAAACCTATTTTCCCTTTGCATAGTTCAATTGCAAGAAAGTATTGAGTATTAAAATTTTAGTTGGAGCTTCAAATAGACTTCTTCAGGAGAAATTCATTCATATTTGCAATTAATTGCATATAAATGTTTTCTCCCACAAAAAGAAAACTATAAACACATATCAATTGTCTCATTTCCCAAAAACTAGGATATTTTGATCACCATTCCAGGAAAATTTTCTTGTGGTGAAAACTAATTCTTCTACCTAAATAGCAATCGTGGGTGTAACTTTGTGATTGAATCAACCCCATTTCATGACCTATGATTGTTGGAAGCAGTAAATATTACAAATGTGTAGAGTTTCAGAGAAATTTCTACTTCAATACAAACATGTAAATCTACCAAAAATGAATTTTGTAAATCAATGACATAATTCTAAATCATAATTCTAAAATATAGACACCAGAAAATTCTTTTTAAAAGGATGGAATTAGATCATAGATAATTACTTCTCCATGACCCTGGTGATCTCACTTTTACTTAAGGGCACCTATCCACCTAGAGTTTAAAATTGCATTTTTGGTACACGGTACAAAACTTGGAACTTGGTATACTTCTGCCTTCCAGGAATAAGCAACATTGGCTGCTACTTCTAATATGGCCACTGGGGAATCAACAGTAGAGATGAAGGAGGACAGAAGTTTTTATAGGTATCCTTTCTATAGTCTTTATATTGTTTTCAGTCCTATGTTCCTACAAGAATCAAAATAGACTACTACTTCATTCTCTCTGAAGGATGGAAGTATAAATTATATTTTCTTCATTTTTGTCTGGGACTAGATTTAGGGAGTTATTGTTGGTGTACCCGCCTTTTAAGGGGCAGATACATTTTGAATCAAGAGAATCTGTGCTGTTAGCAAGAATATGTCACCTTGGAGCCAGGGGATTAGTAAAATGACCATGTTGAACAAAGAAAGTCAGGCAAGAGATAAAGATTAAATTAAAACAATAAAATCTTAACGGAATTGCCTCCTATTGATTTTTTTTTCAAGTCACTTAACCTCACTAGGTCTGAGCTTTGTCAGTAAAAGGAGAGATATGGGCAAGATGCCTTCTGATTTTTTTCCAGTTCTTTCTCTGTAATCCATGATATTCCTCAGTGTAATCAAATGACCTGTTGCTGTTCTCTTTTCTAATGGGGTATTATTCTTATAGGAGTGGCACATTATGTCACTTACTTCATTTTTAACATTTATTTTTAATATAATATTTTTTCAATTACATGTTAAAACAATTTTTAACATTTTTGTAAAGTTTTTAACACTAAATTCTATCTCTCCCCTCTCCTTCACCCCTCAAAGGTAAACAATCCAGAAAAAGTTATACATGTGCAATCCTATAAAATTTCCATATAATCATTTTGTATAAGAAGCCCCTAATTTAAAAAAATGGAAGAAAGAAAGTTTAAAACTTAAGAGTACAAGTTCTTTCTTTGTAGAAAGCATGTTTCTTCATGAATCTTTTGAGATTGTCTTGGATCATCGTATTGCTGAGAATAACTATCATTCACAGTTCTTCATCCTATAATATTGCTGTTACTGTGTATGCCTTTCTCCTGGTTCTGCTCACTTCACTCTTCATCAGTTCATGTAAGTGTTCTAGGTTTTTCTGAAGTCATCCTACTTGTCATTTCTTATAGCACAATAAATTCCATCACGATCATGTAACACAGTTTGTTCAGCCATTCCCTAATTTATAGGCATCCTCTTGATTTCAAATTCTTGGCCATGACAAAAAAAGAGCTATTCTAAATACTTTTGTACAAATAGGTCCTTTCTCCAATTTTATATCTTTGAGATATAAACCTAGCAGTTTGTCACCTACTTCAAATAACTATAAGGTAATAAGATATCAGGGATTCTGTTTACTAAGAATATCAGGCAGGCTCCTAACAAGGACTTCGTAATTAAAAGCAGCCAAATGTTTGTGCCTCTTGGGTATGTTAAAAACAAAATATGTGGGGGCAGCTAGGTGGTGCAGTAGATAGAGCACCAGTCCTGAATTCAGAAGGACCTGAGTTCAAATCTGGTCTCAGACACTTAACATTCCCTAGCTGTGTGACCCTGGGCAAGTCACTTAACCTCAATTGCCTCAGCAAAAAAGCAAAAAAAAAAGTGTTCAGATTTGTACACATGTATGGGGTAAAGGGATAAGTTAGAGACACATTTATTTAGCTATCTCTAGTCCACTAATGATGACAGTCCTTGCACTGTCTTTTACATAGCAATTAATTGTCGTTCAGTCATTTTTAGTCATGTCTGACTCTTCATGATCCCATTTGGGATTTCTTTGGCAAAGATACTGGAGTCATTTGCCATTTCCTTCTCTAATTCATTTTACAGAGAAGGAAACTGAGGCAGAGGGTTGCCCAGAGTCATACAGTTACAAAGTGTCTGGGGTCAGATTTGAACTCAGGAAGACGAATCTTCCCAACTTCAGGGCTCTGTGCACTATGGCACCACTTACTGCCCTTAAATAGCAGAATAAATAGCAATCAACATGTTCCCATATTTTATCTCATTTTTAACAGAGGAAACCATATCTGTCTTGGACTCACAATATGCAAGGATATAATAAAATGAAAATTACTCTCATATTTGCAGAGATGTTCCTGAGCCTTGCTAATGAAGTAATAGTTTAGTTTGATGGGCATCTTCATTTGTTTCTTAATCACCATATGCAAGATTAGCAACACATGTGTTTCACTCTAGTTAATTACTCTGAGTACAGGCACAAATACATGGGCTTTGTTTAAATTAATTAGCTTGAGTTTCAATAAACCTGTGAGGGAACATCCTGGAGTATTTCATCATAAGTCTTTGGAGTGAAGAATGATTATTGTTATTATTTTATATATCATCCTTCTCTGGAATAACTCAAAGACATTTTCTGCCATGCTTGTGAGAAACATAAATTATAAATGTGTGGGATTTAAGACACTGAAGCAAAATACTAGATGACTTAATAGTCTGTCTTTGAATAAAGTCATTGCTTGAAGCTTCAAAGGACAATGAAGAGCTCTAATAATTCAATTGCGTAGCAGTTATATAGAAGGATAGGAGAGAGGAGCATGTCCTTATCCAGGCATTGATCAGTTTATGGGCCAAAGCATCCATCTGATTTATTTGTAACCCTATAGCTGACTTCAACTCAGAGAAGGGTTCAGCTTAGAGAAGAGGACATTTTCTGTCTTATGTTGTAAGTTCATAATAACTTTTAAGAGTACTTAGTTTTAGGGGGACTTACAGCGAATGGGAAGTCCAGAAATATAGAAACAGAACTATTTCTATTTAGAAATAATATGTAATTCTTAGACTAACTTTATTATATATAAAAGAATTTGAAATTGTATAGAAGAATTTGAAATATTATTATCAGTCAAATAATTTTATAGATTGAAGAAAACCAGCCAACAAAGGTTAAAGTCTAAAACTGCAGATTGAGTTTTCAAAGACAAAACTTGAAAGCCAGGATACCAGGTTAAGTGTACCTTGGAGGTAGGGAAACAGACCCTGATGGTTATTGTGGAATGTTAGAGTTCCCAGGAAGGGTAAAAGCAAAATGGAGAATTTACAAAGTCATGGGAAAGTTGGGCTACACTGGGAAGGAAAGCTTGCTGGGCAAGATAAAAAATAAAAATAAAAGGGTAAAGGGATTAATTAGATAGGAGATGGAAACAACTTTTTCACTGCTATAAAAAGAAAGAATTTTGTGTCTGTGAATATGGGATATAGCTGGGGCAAAGACAATAGTAGATGTATTAACACTGACATACTGTGATGAAGAAAGATATTAATTTGTTCTTCACACCCAATTATTTCTTAATTAGTAAGCCTCATCTATGGAAGATCTGTTTGTAAGGAAATAAATCCTAGTATACTAAGGAGATTACTGCAATAAAAAGGTCTAATGTTGAGATTCCCCAGCCACGTGATTTTAATCAAGTCACAATTTCTTCAAGACTCCATTTCTTCATCTATACAGTGAATACTTCTGCTGCTTGCCTTATAAGATTCCTGTAAATATCAAATTAATTATATGAAATTATATAACTTTTAAGTATTGTATAAATACTGATACTATTTATTAATATTATTATCATAGATGAGGTATTCTTAACTTTATGTGAGGGTCATGATCCCTTTGGAGATCACTTGAAGTCTATAAACCCATTCTCAGAACAATGCTTTTAAATTCACAAAATAAATTACACAGGATTATAAAGGAAATAAATTAGTTGAAATAAAATCATCACAATATTTTTAAAAGTTTCCTAGCCTATAAGTCTAAAACACCTCTTTCACATGTATCATAGAATTGCTAGTTTGAAAGGGACCTCAGTGATAATCAAGTTCAAACTGTAGGAATCCACTTTTAGTTGCTCAAACTCTTTTTAAAGACCCCAAAATGGGGAACACACTGCCTCCAAATAGGTTGTTTTTGTCCTTCATTCTCAAAGAGAAATATGACATCTGAGAAGTGATGCCATGACATCCAAGTAAACTGGATTTAAGTGAATGAGGGCTGTGAAGGTCCCTGCCTCAGTTTCCCCTCCAGAGCCATCTGGGTCCAGTGGTCAGATAGAAATCAAGACTACTGAAGAAAGCCTTCAAATAGGAGGTAGTTTGGGGCAAACTTGTAGTTTATATTGTGAAGAGCTGACTCCCTCTCTCAACCCAAGCCAGCAATAGGTTGGGTAGTATTTCATCCCTGTGGCTCTCCTCTAGTATTTTCTTAGGAGTGAGAAAGGTGGTAGGAGTTTGTTTAGCCCTGTAGTAAATAATAACAAACACTCACCCAGAAAGAATATTTCCAATTGATTGAAGGGATTTTATTTTTTTCTTAAGTCTTTAAGGAACAAAGAAAACTGTTACCCCGAGTATTTCCGTCTCTATCTTGGTGTTGTAGATGGTGGTGGTAGTGTCAGATATCTGCTTAGCCTTTGCAATCCATATTTAGACTCATTTTAAATTACTTTTCTTGTAGGAATGGCAGGAAAAAATAGGGTGTGTGGCTTAGGAAGAGAGTTGTCACTTAAAGGAAGAGAGAAATTTCAGGAAAGTCTGCTGTAGAATGAATCCCTATTTACTACTAACTTCCATCATAAAGTCAGAGGTATTTTATTCAAGGAAAAGTTCTGGCCCCTGGATGTTGCAAACATAGAAATAATTTTAAAATCATACTTTAAAAGGAAAAGTGATCTTTCTGACAAAATGTCTCTGAGGATATTAATAGTAATTCATATTTTTTCTAGTACTTTGTGATTGATAATCTCTTTCTTCACAATAATCCTGCAAAACAAGTAGTCTAAGTAGTACATACTTTACAAATGAGGAAACAGTCTTAAGGAGAACAAGCATGTTTCCCAGGATTTCACAGCTATTTAGAGTTAGACTTGGGATTCAAGCCCAAAACTCCTGAATCTGAATCTAGCACTTTCTCCGCCAATTAACTATGTTGTATAGTCTACAATATGTAAATTGCATTGCCAAATCAAAATACCGAATGGGAAAGTCTAGCACCAACTTGAATTTTATGGTAGGTGGGAAAGAGTCCAGAGTGTGGAATCAGAAGGGTGTGCTTTCTGAGCTCATAGCCTCTGTGATGTTGGGCAAGTCACTTAATCCATGTTAGTTTCTCATCTATAAAATAAAGGGGTTGGATTTGATGCACTCCTAAAATCCCTTTCAGCTCTAAATTTGTGATCTGCCTCATCTATAACTCCCTTCAAAGATGTAGGTGAAATTAATAAAACTTTAGGCATTTGATGTGACTTTCTCCAACTTCAAGTCAACTTAATTTTTCAAACTCCAGGACAGTGAGAGGGTGCCATAGTGGAGAGAACACTGGGCTTGTAGTCAGGAAAACCTGAGTTCAAAAACAGTTTTATACACTTACTAGCTAGGTGACCCTAGGCAGGTCATTAAGCCCCTTTCTTCCTCAGTTTCCTCAATTGTAAAGTAGTGTTAATAATAACAACTACCTCTTAGGGTTGTTGTGAGGATCAAATGAATTAATAAGCACTTAGCACAGTGCCTGGTACATAGTAAGCACTACATAAATATTACTTATCCATCATCATCAACATTATTATTATCCTTTAATTTAAAGTTCAAATTTTTCTATTTGACCCAGCTGCCATGTCAATTGATTTCTTTCAGATTTTTTTCATCCCCTGATCTCACACTTATAAACTGTATCCTGCTACTGTATCTATGGGCAAGGATCCACATACAGCTCATAGAGATAAGATTTTATTATTTTTTTAATTAAAGCTTTTTATTTGTATAACATATGTATGGGTAGTTCCCCAGCATTGATCTTTACAAAGCTTTCCATTACAAATTTTACCCCCAGTCCCCTCCCCTCCCCTAGATGGCAGGAAGTCCACAACATGTTAATAATGTTGAAATGCTTGAGAAGTTATGCAAGAAAAATCCTATCTACAAGAAAAAAAAGAAAATCAGAGAAAGGCAACACAAGCAAGCAAATATCAATAGAGATCATGACAATGTTACGTTGTGGCCCATGTTTCATATTCCTCTCCCTGGGTGTATATGGTTTTCTTCAGTGAACAATTGGAACTGGCTTGAGACAATTCTTTGTTGCAGAGAGCCATGTCCATCAGAATTGATCATCACGTAATACTGTTGTTGCTGTGTATGATGATCTCCTGGTTCTGCTCGTTCCACTCAGCATCAGTTCATGCAAGTCTCTCCAGGCCTCTCTGAAATCATCCTGCTGGTCGTTTCTTACACAGCAATAATATTCCATAACATTCATATACCATAATTTATTCAACCACTCTCCAATTAATGGGCATCCATTCAGTTTCCAGTTTCTAGCCACTACAAACTGCCACATTCTTGCACATGTGGGTCCCTTTCCCTCTTCTAAGATCTCTTTGGGATATAGGCCCAGTAGAAACACTGCTGGGCCAAAGGGTATGCACAGTTTGATAACTTTTTGAGCATAGCTCCAAATTGCTCTCCAGAATGGTTGGATCCGTTTACAGTTCCACCAACAATGTATTAGTGTCCCAGTTTTCCCACATCCCCTCCAACATTCATCGTTATCTTTTCCTGTCATTTTAGCCAATCTGACAGGTGTATAGTGGTATCTCAGAGTTGTCTTAATTTGCATTTCTCTGATCAATAGTGATTTGGAGCAACTTTTCATATGACTAGAGATGGTTTTAATTTCATCATCTGAAAATTGTCTGTTCATATCCCTTGACCACTTATCTATTGAAGAGTGGCTTGAATTCTTATGAATATGAGACAATTCTCTATGTATTTTAGAAATGAGGCCTTTATCAGAACCATTAAATGTAAAGATGATTTCCCAATTTGATGCTTACCTCCTAATCTTGTCTGCATTAGTTATATTTGTACAGAAACTTTTTAACTTAATATAATCAAAATTATCCATCTGGTGTTCAATTAGGAATTCCAGGTCTTCTTTGGACATAAATTTATTCCATCTCCACAGGTCTGAGAGGTAAACTATATTACATTCCTCTAACTTGCTTACAAAATCACTCTTTATATCTAGATCATGAACCCATTTATATCTTATCTTGGTATGTGATGTTAGGTATGGGTCAAGCCCTAATTTCTTCCACACTAGTTTCCAATTTTCCCAGCAGTTTTTGCCAAATAGTGAGTGCTTATCCCAAAAACTGGGGTCTTTGGGTTTATCAAACACTAAATTGTTAAGGTTATTGCCTAGATTGTCCTGATAACCAATCCTGTGCCACTGATCGACTGCTCTATTTCTTAGCCAGTACCAAACAGTTTTGATGACCGCTGCTTTATAATATAGTTTCAGATCTGGTACAGCAAGGCCACCTTCATCTGCCTTTTTTTTTTTCATTAATCCTCTTGAAATCCTTGACCTTTTGTTCTTCCAAATGAACTTTGCTATTATTTTTTCTAGATCTGTAAAATAATTTCTTGTGAGTTTGATTGGTATGGCACTAAATAAGTAGATTAGTTTGGGTAGTATTGTCATTTTTATTATGCTTAGCCTTTGCAATTCACTCTGCCTAACCATGAGCACTTAATGTTTTTCCAATTGATTAAGTCTGATTTTATTTGTGTGGAAAGTGTTTTGTAGTTTAGTTCGTATAGTTTCTGACTTTTCCTTGGCAGATAGATTCCCAAATATTTTATCCTATCATCTGTTATTTGGAATGGAATTTCTTTTTGTATCTCTTGCTGATGAACTTTGTTGGTAATATATAAAAATGCTGATGATTTATGTGGATTAATTTTGAATCCTGCCACTTTGCTAAAGTTGTGAATTGTTTCTAGTAGTTTTTTAGTTGAGTCTCTAGGGTTCTCTAAGTATACCATCATGTCATCTGCAAAGAGTGATAATTTGGTTTCTTCATTACCTACTCTGATTCCTTTTTCTTCTCTTATTGCTAAAGCTAACATTTCTAATACAATATTAAATAGTAATGGTGACAGTGGGCAGCCTTGTTTCACTCCTGATCTTATTGGGAATGGTTTTAGTTTGTCTCCATTACATATGATGCTTGCTGATGGTTTTAAATAGATGCTACTGATCATTTTAAGGAAAAGCCCATTTATTCCTATACTCTCTAGTGTTTTTAATAGGAAAGGGTGTTGGATTTTATCAAATGCTTTTTCTGCATCTATTGAGATAATCATATGGTTTTTGTTAGTTTGGTTATTAATATAATTAATTATGCTGATAGTTTTCCTAATATTGAACCAGCCCTGCATCCCTGGTATAAATCCTACTTGGTCATAGTGTACTATCCTGGGGATGACTTTTTGTAAAGAGGTAAGATTTTAAATGCTCTTTGCTTAGAAATAGACACTCATCCAAATGTCATCTAAAATCATTTTGATCAGAAAATTAATAGATTATATTTTAATGAAAACTTTTTTATTTTCAAAACACATGCAAAGATAAATTTCAGCATTCACCCCTGTAAAACTTTTGTTCCAAAAAATTGTTAGATTTTTCTCCCTCCCTTCCCCTTCTCCTTTCCCCAATATATGTTAAACATGTGCATTTTTCTAAACAAAATTCTAAACATATTTCCACATTTGTCATGCTGCACAAGAAAAATCAGATCAAAAAGGAAAAAATGAGAAAGAAAAAATACAAGCAAACAACAATAAAAAGGGTGAAAATACTATATTATGAAGCACACTTGAGTCCCCACAGTTCTCTCTCTGGATGCAGATGGCTCTCTTCATCACAAATCTATTGGAATTGGCCTGAATCATCTCATTGTTGAAAAGAGCTACATCCATCAGAATTGATCATAGCATTATCTTGCTGTTTCTGTGTACAATGTTCTCCTGGTTCTTCTCACTTCACTTAGCAGCTATTCATATAAGTCTCTCCAGGCCTCTCTGAAATCATCCTGCTGAATAGATTATATTTTGAGCAAGCTATTTTTCTCCTTTTTTGGTTCTTTTTTTCTTTTCTTCCTTCCTTCCTTCTCTCTCCTCCCTTCCTCCCTCCCTCTTTCCTTCCCTTCTACATCCCCTCCCTCTTTCTCTTCTTCCTTCCCTTCTTCCTTCTTATTTTCCTTCCTTCCTTCTCTCCCTCTTTCCTTCCTTCCTTCCTTCCTTCCTTCCTTCCTTCCTTCCTTCCTTCCTTCCTTCCTTCTTTCCTTCCTTCCTTCCTTTCTTCCTTCCTTCCTTCCTGTCTTTCTTCCTTCCTTCATTCCTTCTCTCCCTCTTTCCTTCTTTCCTTCCTTCCTTCTTCTTTCCCTCCCTACTCCCCATATCTCTCCTTGTCTCTCTCTCTTTTTCTTTCTTCCTTTCTCACAGAATCTCTATAACTCAGGGTACTTAGGCCAGTTCACTTTTCCCTAGGGGACCTGTAGATTGGGGACCTGGTAGACCCTACTTCCAGAAACTTACCCTATTAATGCTCAACTGTCTGGCTTAGCCCACTTCATTTCAGAACTCCTGTATCTTATGAAATCCATAAGCCTTTTATTCCGGTATAAGGAATTACATGTGAATGTCACTATGTTCTACTAAACTTGTTTCCAAAAGAATGTCATTTTATTTTATGAATGTGTCAGAAAGAATGACCTCAGTATCCTTCAGAAGGCAAAGGAAAACAATATATTAAGTAAAATCCATTGCTGCAATAAGTTAAAATGAAAAATACAGAACTTTTTAAAAGCTGCACATAATGAAAACTTTTAGTTTTATGTGCAACCTTCTTATGTTCTTTTTATATGACAAAGCTTAGATTTGTTGGTTTTTGTGAAGTTTTAAATACCAAAAAAAATTGAATTATTTAAAATTAGAAAAACAAAGAGTCTATATTTGAAATAGTCTTTTTTAATAGTAATATCTTTGGGACAAAATTTTTGATACATTGGGATACAGATTAGGGAGGAGATGAATTAATGAGATAGAATCTGACTAAAAAGTAAGTATTTACTGACTATAAACTGAGAATCCAGTTAATCATGGAAGTGATGTCTGTATAAGTATATTTTGGGGGTAGAAATTAATTTGATTCAAAAAAAATTTTAATCACTCATATTCACAGCACAGTGGTATTGGGAGAAAGACAAATTTTTGAACACATTTTCCCTGCCCTCATAAGCTTCATAAACTAATAGGGAGATAAGACACGCAGATATTTTTGAATGAAAACAAAACATAAATATGCTAGAGTAGGGAGTATATAGACTAATTTAGAAAACTGAATTCTTTAATTATTTCTAAAAACCAAAATCTAAATTTTGATGCTTCATTATGGAGTGTTCTGGAAGGTTTTATTAAGTTGGGAAGGCTTCAGGGCCAGGCCCAATGATAGACTGATATCTGTTGCCCAAAGTTCAGCCCAGCCAGATCCACAGAAGTTCTTTATCAGGCTGTCAGGACAATGATGAATTTCTCAGTCACATAACTCATGAAGACCATCTACAAGTTAAGTGTGATCTGAGTCAGCAGGGGGAGGACCCACCCTGTTAATGTTATAGGTCCTTAAAATTTTGAAGTATATTTTCCTTGGACATAACCTTTTGAACTTTAAATAGCATGTAAGTTTGCCTAGGGGAAGGAACGCCCTATCCTCAAACTACCAATTGCTGGTTGAAAAGATAGAGGGGCTCAGCATGTCTTTTGGTTAGAAGTAGTACTAGTCAAAGAAATGATTCACATAACTATGGCAAAAGATAGAAGCTGTTTTGTGAGTGAAAAAACAAAAACAAAAATCAAAAACACCATAAGACTGACTGTGATGCTGGTGCCCGTATATTCTCAACCAGGCAATTCCTTCACAATCCTTGGGGCTTTTGAAAAATAGATATGGTGAAAAATGGACTCAGTGATATGTGTATTAAGGCAAGTTCAACTTTCAGATTTTTCTTTTGCTCGAATAACAACAAAGTTTTTCAAGAACCGGATAGATTACCCAGGGTGCTGCGAGTAAGTGCATGTCTGCTCCCTTTTAACAGAGATATAGGAAAAGTTCAGATAGCCTATGAAAGAAAGACAGAGAGAGACACAGAGACAGACAGAGAGACAAGAGACAGACACAGAGAGAGAGACAGAGAAACATAGAGAGACACATAAACAGAGACAAAAAGAGACAGAGAGACAGAAATAAGACACAGAGAGAGACAGAGAAAGAGAGACAAGAGACAAAGAGAGAGACAAAAAGAGAGGCAGAGAAACAGAGAGACACACACAGAGATAGAGACAGAGAGAAAGAGACAAAGAGAGAGAGATAAGACAGAGAGATAGAGAAAGAGAAACAAAAGACAGACACAGAGAGAGACAGAGAAACAGAGAGAGACACACAGACATAGATAGAGAGACAGAGAGACAGAGAGATACAGAAAAATAGACAAGAGACAGACACACAGAGACAAAGAGAGAGGCAGAAAAACATAGAGACACAGACTGAGACAAAGAGACAGAGAGATAAGACACACAGAGAGAGACAGAGAAAGAGAGACAAGAGACAGAGAGAGACAG
>JAJPUD010002930.1:138449-187669 GCA_023553655.1 Myrmecobius fasciatus
AGAGAGAGAGAGAGGCAGATAGAGACAGAGAGATAAGACACAGAGAGAGAGAGACAGAAAGAGAAACAGAGAGGGGGGGGAGAGAGAGAGAGAGAGAGATGGAGGGAGAGAGAAACCCCTGCTTCTGTACCCAGGCTCACTGTGGTGAGTTTTTGTAACAAAATGGAGAAACCCCCCTATATTTCTGCCATCCAGTAGAGTCAGAAAACAATGTCTACAATGCTTATATGCTTTTGAAGTCTTCACAGAAAACATTCCTGTAGAATTGTCCTTGATATTTTCATTTGAGTGCTTTATTGAATGGTCATTGAGAGACTATTTAAATTTTTATAGTAAGCCTCCTAAGGGTTCAATAGTCTTGCTGAAAATCAATGTGTTTATGACTATGAACTGGGAAATTACAACAATTTTCAGAAGATATGCTTACAAAATGAGATGTCAGAGAAATCATTCCTATAAGGGGAAAAAAAAGAGCAGAATGAATACAAATAATTCAGGGAGCAGCATATGGCTGTGTAAGTTTGGGAAAGGCCAAGTTGGTTGAATGAGCTTTTGTTCTCAAATTCCTTCTAGAAAAAATTAAATTCCAACAGAGTTGCTACATTGAATTTTACAATTCAAATGTCCTCTTATTGACAATGGAATATGGCATTGTTTTTCAATATTTGTTATTCTTAGAACAAAAGCAGTTTTGTTGTTAAAACTTCTGGATTGGAAATGAGAAAATAGTAACATCTTTTTCAGTAGTGCTTAGGCAGTTATTGCCAAAAAGCACCTGCAAGAATTTGAGTGTAAAGAATTTGAATTTTTCATTCATCCAAATTAGAAGACCATAAGCTAGGGCTTTCTGCAGACTTTATACAGCCTTGCTTGCCATGTCTAAACTTTGTTACTAATATATAAGCAATGTAGATAGTTCTATAAATGCTCTATGCACTTATTAATATTGTTATGACGGCCATCACAGAATCTCAGACTAATAATTATAATAGCAATACATATCTACATAGAGATAACTGTATCCTATTTAACTTCATCATCAAATTTTATGATATGTATCAAAAATTAACAAATCATCTTGTTATAGTGTGGAGAATGTATAAATAACAATAAATTATAAGTACAAAAATTTGATTTGGAATTATATTTTCAATCAGATGAATGAAAAACTATGATTAATTTCTCTTTCTTATGAAGCTGCAAAATCAATGTTAAATTTGTGGCTTTTCATTTTAGTGTCTTTCACAGCAAGAAAAACACACAGGCTCATCATTTTAACGTAGGAACAGAGCTGCTGACTCTATGACTTTGGCTTAGATTCGCTCTTTTAATAAGCACATAAAGAGCATTTGGACAGTAAAGAATGAAAGTTTAAAAAATTTAATCATTACTGAGTTGACTGCTCCTTTTTTATATGATCATAATTCATGCTGGATTTCCAAGTAGACTACCATCAAAACCTTTCTTAAATTAAGTTCCTTTAGTATAAGGGAAGGTTCTAGTCTTAAAAGAGCTATTGTTTCCTGGCTACAAAACCCCTAGACAGAGCAATTTCCATGTTACTATGTGCTACTTTTGTATTCTTTTTAGTAGATTTTAATTATAAAATTCATGTATTTATGGAACCTAGCATTCTGTTTCTTACATTCATGTCTTTTAAATATAATCCTTGATATCTGGAATGCATTGCAATCTTGAATATCCTTTAAAACTAAAATCAGGAGATACCTAAGAGTATTTTCCTGAACCTCTAACATTTATTTCCCTTACTTTCTGATGCCACTTAGAGTATAATTAGAATTTTCTTCTTCTCTTCCTCCCTCCCTCCCTTCTTTCTTTCCTTCCTTCCTTTCTTCCTTCCCTCCCTCTCCTTTCTCCCTTTCTCCCTTCCTCCCTTCCTTCTTTCCTTCTTTCCTTCTCTCCTTCCTTTCTTCTTTCTTTTCCTCCCTCCCTTCCCTCTCTCTCTTCCTTCCTTCCTTCCTTTCTTTCTTTCCTTCTTTTTTTTTCCTTCCCTACACACACACACACACACACACATTGTTTCTTCCAAAGAATGTAAGGTCTCAGCAATACAATGATCCAAGACAATTTCCTTAAACTTGTGATAGAAAATACCTTCCAATACAGAGAAAGAACTATGGATGTTGATTGAAAATTGAAGTATACTATTTTCACTTCTTTTTGTTTCTTCTCTCTTGTGATTTTCTCCTTTTGTTCTAATTTTTCTTTTACAACATGAGTAATATGGAAATATGTTTAACACAATTGTACATATACAACCTGTATCAGATTGCTTGCTATCTTGGGGAGAGTAGGCAGAAAAGAAGGAAGAAGAAAAATTTAAAACTCAATATCTTACAAAAAATGAATGTTGAAAACTATATTTACATATAATTGGAAAAAGTAAAATAGTATTAAATGAAAAAAGCAAAAAAAAATTTAAAAGAATATAAGCTCTGTTTTGTTTTTATATTCGCAGCACTACTCTATAATGCCTTGCACACAGTGGATGATTAATAAATATTTGTTAGATTAAACTCATTTTGCTTTTATTCCATTCAGTGTTTAGTGTATATTCTCATTTATTTTAGTCAACAGACATTTGATTTACTTTACCAAGTGGATAATGCAGACAAAGAAATCTAGTTTAGGATATAAACTCATGGATAAAATCCTATTGCAAAAGATGGTAAAATATTATAAACAATAGAGACTCATAAAAAGTAAGAAGCAGTGGAGAAAGGAACTAGGTTTAAATAAAATTTGTTGAGAAATCCAACTAAACAATCACCTCAAGAATATTTAAAGATGAATGTAGGAGGATGAAAAATACACAAAAATGGAAAAGAATTGCAGGAATTTTTGTAACAAGGGTTTTGCAATTAATGACAGTGAAACGACCACAATTAGACACAATATCATAATCTTGAATATTCCTCATAAAGAAGTAGAAGTAACATTGAAGGAAAAAAAATTGGGAAAATCAGCAGGTTGGGACCAAATACATACCGAAGAGGATTATGTTAGATATGACTCAACTTTGAAGGAAATTGGGAATCGAGTCATATAAAAAACTAAAAAGAACAAATGAGACAACTTAAATGTTTTCTGATGATATTCCTACTTTGTAATTTGCATAAAGTTTAATAGCACTAAATAAGTATTGCTAGGGCAATGATAGGTGACAGGTGAGCAATATCATTTGGTGGACCTCACCTTTACCATTATACATTTTGCTAAAAAATATAAAGAATATAAGATTGAGTTGTACTTATTTGTTGAATAAAAAATAGGCTTTGATTTAATAAAACAAAGTGTCAACTTAAAGCCTCTCCTACAGCAAGGCATCTTCAATCCACAGAAGATTAAACAAGACTACTTGAAATAATAAATACAGAGGTAATTTTGTTTAATGGCACTCTGATCACGAATATCAAGCAAATCATAGAGAACATCCTCACCCAAGTCTCAGTAAGAAATTTTAGATGGTAAAGTCTTTCAGACACTTCTGTCTGTGGATAACATTATTCTGATTATATCAGAACATTGCCTTGGAATATTGCAGGTCCTTCTAAAAAGCATTGATAATCACTCTCTCTAGAGTCTGACTTAACTATTCATATAAGAAAAACCAAGTGGACAAAGAATGCCTATTGACCAGACTTTGATATGTCATTAAATGAACAACATATAGAGTGTATCAACTAATGTATTTTGAACAGACAATACAATTGGATAATGATTAGGCCCAAAGTAGCACAAGAGGAGGACAGGTTGTATTGCTTTCAGGAAACTGCAAACTCCTTTTAATTATCCAAAACTTCTCCCTGAAATAAAGTTCTGATTTTGTATTGCCAAAATAAAAAAAATTATGTTAGTGATATTGCATGACTATGCATCATGGATTGCTATAGACACAAGAGAACTAAAGTTAATTTTCACAAAAAAAGGAGCAGCTAGGCTCATAGCTTCCGAAATCAGGAAGTCTTGAGTCTAAATGTGGCTTCAGATGCTTATTAACTGTAGGTCCCTGGGGAATTCCTTTAATTCTGTTTGCTCAATTTTCCCAGCTATAAAATGAGCTGGAAAATGAAATGACAAACTACTACCAAGAAAATCCCAAATGGGAACACAAAGAATTGGACATGACTGAAAATGACTAAACAGTAATAATATCACTCAAAGGGCAAGAGTGGCAAGATCATGCAACAATGAATTACAAATGAAGAATTATAAAGGATCACTAGATCTTGTATTAGATCAAGAATGAAAATCTTGTTCAATATTAGGAAAACTGTAACATAATTGAACATGTTACTAGGAAAAACAACAAAAATTTCTATGATTATATTATAGACAAAGAAAGAACTTTTAAAAATACATCTTTTTATTTTAAAAAGACACTAGAAAGCATGGGATTAAATGGACCTTTCATTAATATATAAAGTAGAATAGAACTAAATATTAAATCCAGCATTATATTTAATAGGGATAAGGTAATGGTCATACAATATGATTAAGAATTAAAGCAACGATATCCATTGTAATTAGTACTATTTGATATAATGCTAGAAATGCTAGTCATATCAACAAAAAAGATAAAGAAAGAAAGAGAATGAGTAAGGGTAAAATTGAGAGAAAAGGCCAGAGTCATGATGGGGAGGCTATAGGAAAATAGGAATTTTAATGTACTGTTGGTGGAGTTAACCATTTTGAAAAGGAATTTGGAGCTATATCCCAAAAGTTACTTAACTGAGCATTCCAAAGAGAAAGAACCATATGCACAAAAATATAGCAACATATTTTTGTAGTAGCAAAAACCTAGAAACTAAGGGGCTGCCTATCAAATGGAGAAAGGTCAAATCAATCACAATATATGAATATTATCGAATACTATCCTGCCATAAGAAATGACGAAAGAAAGTTTCAGTGAAATTTATCAAGAATTGTATGAAGTGATATAGGGTAAAATGAGCAGAGCAAAGACAAAAAAATTACTATAACAACAATATAAAATTATTTCCAAAGCCTTAAGAACACTGATCATCACAATTAATAACCATGATTCCAGAGAACCAGTGATGAAGCATCTTACTCACCTCCTAACATAGTGGTACTGGACCAATGAATGAGACATTTTTGGGGAGTGCTCAATAAAAAAAAAATTTGTTTTACTTATATTTTTCATTTATTAAAAGTGAGATCAATAGTTGAGCGAAAGTCAGTTTTTGTTCAATGATGAAATAAAATGTAATTTAATAGTGAAAAGGGGAAAACTATGTAAATTATATCATCAGCAAAATGTAGAACTGAAAAAGATGGGTTGGATATATTGCTAAAGCAAAGGATAATGGATAGAAGTCCCATTATGCCACTGATATGCTCACTGTCAGAAAAACTTAAAGAAATCCTTCAATACATTGATTGAAATATCTGTTCTGAACTCATTTGAGGACATGGATGAATATTCTACCAGACAGGCAGGCCACTATGGGTTGCGAATGGTTTTGTCTGGGGTATTACTCACATTGTTGTGATCATATTGCCACTAGAGTATTTGAGTTTTAATTCTACCTTATTTAACTCCCTGAGTTCTAAGATTGTGAAGCATAAGAGTAAACTCTAGACAATTAAAAATACAAATCAAAATCAGGGTAAAATTTTTACAGTTAGAAGAATCTTTGCTTCTTTTACAGAGAAATGCTAATATTTTCCAGTCTAGTTAACAAAGTAGTAGGAAGAGTCCATTTAACTACTCTTAAATACTCTAGAATTTAAAATTGATTAGGTCTTCAAATTCCATGATTCATTTCCTCAACCCCATTAAGCTATCAGGAAAAAAATAACCATTACTCCCCACACATTTATAGCCTCTGTGTGTATAGTGTAGTATAATCCAAATGGAAAGGTAAGGAAATTTTAAATCTTAATTCTAGTTGAAGGATGATCTATCTATATTAGTAATGTTATTCCTTTTTCATTCCTGTTAGACATTTTAGTCTTTGAGTCCTTATAATTATTTGCTGCAGTGATTTTAAATTTGGATTAATTAAATTCTGTGTACTGTTAAACAATTTTGTTGTTCAGTTATTTCAGTCAAGTCCAATATTTCAGGACTACATTTGGGGTTTTCTTGGCTGGAGTGATTTGCTATTTTCTTCTCCAGATTATTTTATACATGAGGGAACTGAGGCAAATAAGGCTAAGTGATGGACCAAGGTCACACAACTATTAAGAATCTGAGGCAAAAATTGAAATCAGGTCTTCATGACTCCAACTTGATGCTCTATCTATTGTGCTACCTAGTTGCCCCATCATGTCTCATTATCACTCAAAATTCACCTCTCCCTTTTCCATCTTCATTCATTTCCTCTCTTATCCCCTATGCCTAAAAGTTCCTTTTTCCATGTCTACATATAGAAATTGTTTGCACACTTTCAGGATCAGCTCAAGTAAATGTTATTTTATAGAGAATATAAGATAGCACCTCTTTCATATGAGAGCAGTGAAAAATGGACTTTGGTACTGACTGGATATGTGAAATGAGAGGGAGTGAGAAGTAGGCAGTGACACTGGGGTTATGAGTCTGAGTGTATGGATTGATTGCCCTTGGCAATAATGGGGGAGATTAGAAGAAAGGAGAGTTTTAAGGGGGAATATGATGTAATAAGATTTAACATATAAGTCACAAATGGTCCATTGCTTATTTTCTGCAACTCACTTAATCTTACCCAAAATGAAAAGAAAGGAAATTAAGTTCTTGCCCTTCATGGATAATTTTGATTTGAATTTGAATTGAATTGAAAAGAGTTTGTACAAATAAAACCAACACAGCAAAAACTAAAAGGAAAACAGAAAATTGGGGGGTGAAGATTTTAAAATATAGATTCTAAGATAAAGGTTTCATATCTCAAATATATTCTTAAAGAAAAAGAATTGACTTGTTAAGGATATTAAGTGTTATTTCTAATTGGTTGTAAAATGAGGTAGAAAAACAACCTTTGTCCATTTAAAACTGTTAAAATCCACATGTAATAAAACAAGGTTTACCAGTAAAGTATGAGACACAGACTGGTCGCAAAACCAACTAGAAAGCTGAGAGAACCTATTGGAGTTCAGACATTACTAAGACTGCAAGCGTTGTAACTCTAAGCTCATTTGGATGTAGTCCTACTTAGAATTTCAGAGGTTAAACTTAGAACTATTGTAAATCAAAAAAACTGTTTGGAGACTGTGGGATGATGAAACAAGGAATGTTGATTTTATAACTAACCAAAAGGAAATTTTTGAGTGTTTTTAGTTATAAGGGAAAGATGAGTCATTGAGTACCAGGAGGAGGAGGAGGAAGAGGAGAAATAGGAGGAGAAGGAGGAGGAGCAGGAGAGGGAAATAGAGGAAGAGAAGGCCAAGGGGGATGAGAGAGAGGGGAAGGGGGAGCAGGGGAGGAGAAAAGAAAGGTAGGAGGGGGGAAAAGCAGAAGGAAGGGTAGGAGGGGTAGGAGGAGTAGGAGGAGGAAGAGGAGGGGAAAGAAGTGGGGAAGGGGATGAGAAGGAAGAGGGGGAGAAAGAGAAGGGAGGAGTTAAGAGAACAGAAGCTAACTGAAGCTCTCAGATTGACAGAAAGGCTTCTGGCTCTGTATTTGGAAGGCTGCTGACTGGAACATAAACATAGTTTTGCAAATTGGCTGAAGAAAGTACTGGGAGCCAGGATGAGTTGACCTCAGCTCTGACTTGCTCAAGAAGGCCAATTGTTAAATTTTCCATATGAGCATTTACATCACAGAAATCAACAAGGGCTACAAATCAGGGCTTAATTAATTGTTTAATTGAATTTCTATTATTAAGAAAATTATGGAAAATTTTAATATGCAGATTAGACTGAAAAGTATGTTGTAGATACTTTTGTTTGTAGATATTTTGTTCCCCCCCCCAGATTCCTGGTTATTAAATATTTACTAGCATAACACTGACTAGGAGCATTCTATATGGAGGAGAGTTGAACTCTCTTATAGTTTTTGCTATTAGAATTATTGCACTTTAGTCTCATCTACAATTTGAGAGAAGTAAGACTTCTTAAAGATGACTGCTTGCTCTGCTATCTTTTACCATCCCCATTCACTGAAAGGGATTGTTTAAATGAGTTATTTAAATATTCTATTTCTTTTTTTGATACTCTGGGTACTTTGTATTTTTGTAATTTTCATCCATTTCTTCTAAATGATCATTTTTGTTGCCATACAATTGGACAGAATAACACCATAATTCCTTTATTTCCTCTTCAAGTATGGCAAATTCTCTTTTTTCCTTTTTTGTTATGAACAAAAACTGATACATACTAAGTATTTATATTTTTGTTAATTGACAGACTGAAAATTTGTTTTTTCTCTCACTCTGGCTAACTTTGTCTATATCCTTTTTTAAAACAAGCTCCTACATTTATCAGTTCAACTATTTTTATTACAATTTTATTAATTTTTCAGAACTTCTACATTGTCACTTTATTGGGAATGTTTGACTTTCAAGTTTTATTTTTAGTTGTTTTCTAATTTATTTATGTATTTCTTTCTCTTTTATTAATTAAAATAGGTTGAGGTTGGTAAGAAGAGCTAAGAAGAGGAGGGGAATTATTTCTGTATACTATTGAAGTAAAAATGAGGACCAAAGGAGCAACAGAATGTTGTTTGGAGTGGAGAAAAATATGTTAGCAGAAAAAGGAAAAAATACTCAGTTTTTCCTTTTCTTTTCTTTTTCTCTGCCAACAAGAATAACCATTGGACTAAAAACAATAGAACAAAAATGATTAGTAAGGATATACAAGGTAAATAAAGAGACAAATAGGAGAGTACCTAAGTTCAACTTAAGAGTTTAGGCCACTCAACCCAGATGAAATTCATCCTACCATATTGAAATAATTGCAAGATATCATTTTGATTCATTATCAGCAGTCTTTGAAAGAGTAAAAAAATGAGAGAGTAACATTGGATTGGAGAAGGAAAAATGCACTAGTTTTAAAAAAAGAATAAAAAAGAAAATTATAAACAAATGGATTTTATATCAATTCCTGGTAAAATCATAAAATATATTCCACTAGAACCCTTATGATATAAGGGGAAGAAGAAGAAGGCCTCCAGAAGGTTGGGTTGACCTCCCAGTGTTAAACTTTGGGAGGATACTAATGAGCATCATATGGGATGATCTGGCAAGGATGAGTTTCAATTTGCATATTCACAGTTGGAATTTTGGAATCAATAATATTACAGATATTTTTTTTGAAAATCTGAGTATTAGATTAATAGATCAAGGGAATGCTGCTGATTTGTGATAACTAGAGAGGTTGAAGAATCTAATTTCCATGAGATTTCTTTTGCTCTTTATCATATGTCATAAATTAGTTTATATTTTCTTAAATAATAATGTAATACACAAATATATAGTATGCAAGACTGGTGTATTATATGGACACTAACATATATATGTAACTAACATATAACTAACATGTATATTTCTACTTATTGATATGTGTTATCTCATTTGTGCCTTACTATGGCTCTATATGATAACTATTGTATGTCTTCTCATCCCCACTATATGGGTAAAGAAACTGAGACTCAAATAGTTTAATTTGTCCATGGACACACAGATGAATGTCAGGATCTAGACTTGAATCTAGACCTTTCTGCCTCCAAATCCAAAACTTTACCCATAATTCCATGCTGCCTATGCAGTATGAGAATTGTATCCAAAAGAATTATGTCATATATTTTTGGTCTTGGACTTCATAGAAGTTCATTAAATGGTTATTGAATTGGGATAACAATATATGTTCTGTGTACCTTGACATATAAATATAAGCTATGATAAATTACCTAAAATGCATCCTGCTTTTATCATAGACCTCATTTTATGCACTTTATGCCTTATATGTATAAAATTCTCTGACATGTAATTGAAAACAGAAAGGGAAATAATTAAGTATTTATTTGATATTAAAACCAGTGGGGATGTATTTTTAAAACAACCAGCAAAATCACTGGAAAAAACATAGTTGGATAATTGTTGATGGTATTAAGCTGGTCTTTAGCTAAACCAAACTTGTGAAACATTTTTGGTGTACCTTGATTTTTTGTTTCTATTAAAAATAAAGCTAAAGCGTATGTGTGTGTGTGTGTGTGTGTGTGTGTGTGTGTGTGTGTATGTGTAAGGAATGCTAGAAGGTAGTATTTTGAATTTGTAGTTTCTGAAGATGGAGCTTGAATTGTAGCTCTGAATTCTTTTTTTTATACCAAGAGTTCTCATTTACTTCATTTGATAGCTTTGTTGTGGTGTTTTTGTTTTTGTTTTTAATGAGGAAAAAACAGGTTGAAGGGCTTCCTTCTGGTCCTTAACAGAAAGACTGCAGTTTGAAGGAGCTATGGAAAATAAACTTCCCTTCACCTGGGTGTCAGGACTGATGGATCAGCAAGGGAATTGTCCAAGCTAAATTGGTTGTGTTAATCTGCTTCTTTTCATGACCATTATTTAGTAAAGAAAATGCCTAATAATAGTGATGCAATATATTCAAAGGCATGCTCCACTCCTCTGATTCCTTCCACCTTACCTGTTGGACTTGTCAGTACAGTCTCTTCAGTCTGTCACTCTCAGGATTCTCTTCCATGTCTAGCACCTAATATTTTCAGTCAGGCTTATATTAGCTTGTCTCGATACTTTGAATTTCATAAATGCCTGTGAGTCTCATAGCAATTTGATGTAGATTCCTGGTGCATAAGCAAATTCATACTCGTGGACACCTGATTATGTCAGTAGGTGTGGAGGAGGGAGTATTGCTGCTGGGTTTTAACAAGTGCCCAAAGGTGATCTGTAATTTTCCTTCTTTGAAAAAGTTCAGTTCTTTTATAATCTTTTGTTATAGGATAATTTCACAAGGCCAAGATCAGGCACAAACAAGGCTAAAGGCTGCCTTGTTTGTTTTCACTTTAAACTGAAGGGATGATCATCACAACACCAGGTTCTAGGTGGGCTCTGACCAAGACGTTGGGCAAATGGGAAAACAGATATCCAAAAAGGCTTAAGTGTTTTACACAAGCCTGGGGTTGCAGAGGAGAGGTGGACTTTGAAACTAAATCTCTGCTTTGCTCTTTTCCTCAAGTCTTGATGTCCTATGGGACTTTATATGTATTTGGTAAAAATTGGAAAATGATAGTCTTGGTCTTGAAGTTTCAGTGAAACAATTCCTGGAAACAACTCATTGTTGTGCCCCAAATTTTTAAATAGAATCTATATTCATTTGGATGAGATAATTTAACTTAGAAAATATCAAAACTAAGAAAGTTCCTATACAACACAGTTGTTTATTATTTAAATGAAGATTTCCTCCTTCCCTCTCTTTCCCTCCCTCTTTTCTTTCCCTCCCTCCTTATTCCTTTCTCTTCCCTCTTTCCTTCCTTCTTCCCTTCCTTCCTCCTTCCCTCCTTCTTTCCCTTCCTTCCTTTCTTCCTTCCCTCCTTCCTTTCCTCCTTCCTTCCTTCCCTCTTTCCTTCCCTCCTTCCTTCCTTCCTTTCTTCACTCCTTCCTTTCCTCCTTCCTTTCCTCCCTCCTTCCTTCCCTCTCTCTTTCCCTCCCTCCTTCTTCCCTTTCTTCTCTCTCCCTCCTTCCCTCCTTTCCTCCTTCCCTCCTTTCCTCTCTTCCTCCTTCCCTCCTTCTTTTCCTTCCTCCTTTCCTCCCTCCTTCCTTCCTTCTTTTCTTTCTTCCTTCCTTCCTTCCTTCCTCCCTCCCTCCCTCCCTTTCTTCTTCCTTTCTTCCTTTTTTCCTCCCTTTCTTCCTTCTTCCCTTTTTTCTTCTTTCCTTTCTCTCTCTTTCCCTCTTTTCCTCCTTTCCTTCCTCTCTCCCACCCTCCCTTCCTTCCTTCTTACTTTCTTCCTTTTCCTTTCTTCCTATCCTCCTTCCTTTATTCTTTTTTTCCTTTCTTTCTCCTTTCCTCCCTCCCTTCTCTTCCTCCTTTTTTCCTTTCTCACTCCTTTCATCCCTTCCTCACTCCCTCCCTTTTTATTCCCTTTTCTTCATTCCTTCCTCCCTCCTTCCCTCTTTCCTTCCTTCATTCTTCCCTCTCTCCCTCATTTCCTTCTTCCCTTCCTTCCTTCCTCCCTCTCTTCCTTCCATTTCTCTCCCTCTGCCCTTCTCTCCCTCTCTTCTTTCCTTTTTCCTATTTTATATCTATAGAACTGAATAAGATGATAGAAAGAACAAGAAAATCAAGAGAAGCCTTGTTGGGTAGAGCCCTATAACTCTGGGGAATCTGGTTGCCTAGGTGGCTTTCCCTTTGTTGTGTATCTTTCTGGGAAAGTCTTCTCCATTGGATTGTGTGGCAAAGTGCCTGAGGGCTTGGGCACAGAACACACCAAAGGGCTGGGCACTGATGACTCTATCACAAAGTCAATAATACCTGGCATCCTTTGGAGTCCTTCCCTGTCCTCCCAGGTGTGCCTGTGTCAGAAGTCAGGGGACCCTAGTAGCTGGCAGCTGAAAGAAGCTGGAAACATTCCTAAAATGCAGGATAATATCTTTATTCAGATTTGATTATAATGAAATCCACTGGGGGACAAGAGATAATTGTAAAACATGACACATTCTATATTACAAACATGGACACATTAACACATTAGTGTGAGATTTTTATTATATATTTTAGATTATATAATTTAAAGTTCTATGAATGGTTTAAAATTTTATTTTTCTAAGTTGAAATTTTATTTTTTAAAGTTTTAAAAAACTAAGTTTTATTTATTAAGTTGAAAAGATTTAGAAAAGGGAGTGATTCTTTTTTCCTGATTTTGGCTGAAATTGTTTTCTTACTAATTCTACAATTTGATTTCATTTTTCTTTCATGGCATTTTCTCTTAGTACAAGATATGATTACAAAGTAATGTGAATGATTTTTAAAACAAACATACTAGAGCACACCAAATGAATACTGACCTATAAAGTAGTCACCTCAGGAGGCTAGACATGTATCACAAAGATTCTGCCATTGTTTTGAATTTGGGGGAAAATCTGATACTTGGAACTGCCTTGATAGTCAGTTTATTAGCCATTGAAAGAAAATCCATCTACTTTCTTTGTAGTCTCAGTGTGTTTTTGGCTCAAAATGGCATCATCATTACTGACTATGAATAACCTCTTGCTGTTTCCAAAAATCATATCCACACTCAGAGTGAAGATTTGCCAGCAATGAGGCAACATTAAAAAAAAAAGTGTTACAGGCTCTGAAAGCAATTTCAAAAGAGGGACTTTAAGCAATTAGAATGTATAACTTTCCAAGATACCTGCTTATTGAAGGGTACACCATTCATCCGGATATCTAAATTATGGTATGCTTGCCAAAATATCAGGCTCGAAACATTTTCCACACAATTTCTATACGAATAAAGTATCCAAAGAAAGAAAAACAAATTTTTCTAAGAAAAAAATAGCATGCTGAACTCCCTTCATTTAAAATAGAAGCATGAGACACAGGTAGGAACAAGACTTGAAGGAGTGGTATACTGTCAGAAAATGATAAAAGGTTCTAGGTCAAGTTGTCTTTTGGAAATAAAGTTACTATCATGTTTCACCAAATATTAGAACTTAGTGCCAAGGGTTTTTATTACATATTAGGAAAGGAGTACTTTATAAATCACAATATCTCCTGACATCCAATTACATTCAGCCTTAATAATACAAGCTTCAGGGTTTTTAAAGAACCTTTTCATAAAATGCTTGGCACTCGTACTTGGCCTACAGGTTCATACAACACTTTAAGAACTGAAGATGTGTAAGTTGATTATTTTAATGAATTTTAAACTGCAAATACTTATGTAACAGCCATGGAAATAAGCACCTGGTTATACACCCAGGTCTAATTAAAATCAAGGAGCAGTCTTAGTTAAAAATCAAGAAGCAATCTTTTTTCCCAATCATAAAATATTGCATGTTCTCCCTAACACTATTTGCTTTTTTTTCTATTTATCTTGTTTTAATTTTTATGAGAAATTTGGTGTATTTGTAGAAGGTGTTTCCTGTTCTTTTTGCCTAGATCATAAGTGGGAAAGAGTGGAGCAAAAAGGAAGGAGATTGGGATTTACAAACAAATGTTCTCTTAATTGTAAAACACTCCCAGATGACACTTCCTTTGTGGAACCAGGAAGTATTGATGGGTGGACATTGGACATTGACTTTCTGATGAGAGCACAGGCACTTTGCAGAGTATTAGGAGGTTCTGGGGACTTTATGTAATCATCTAGCCTTCCAAGTCAACAATATCACTATAAAGTCAGCCCAGGCTCTGCCTCTCAGATGAAGGTTTACTGGGTACTAAAAGTGCTTTCCTATGGGAAGCAATATAAGGAAATAAAGACAATTCAACAGTAAAGGAGAGGGCCTTTAGTTAAGTGTGAGTGGAACCTCTGCAAATTTTGTTGGATTAAATGGAATTTTTATAAATCTACTGGTTTTTGAAAATCATTTGTACGTACCCTGACTTTTCCCTGAAGTATTTTGGTATATTTGATTATGGTTATATGGATAAAATGAAATTATAAGGAAAGAAAAATAAACTTTTGTTTATGGGTCAATTTGAAACACTAACCTCTTGAGTTAAAACTACTCATACATTTCCACTAGAGGGTGCTAATGACCTGTGTATGTAATTGTAGATTTTTTTAAACCAATTTTCTGGCACTTCAAATTAAAAACAATAATTAAAATGATTTTTATGTTTGCAACATCCTTGTTGAGAACAAACTTTTTGTTAAGGAGGAAAATTCTGTGACTTTTAAAGACAATAACATGTAAATGGTTTTCTGAATTTTGAACTGGGAGAAAAAACAATTAAAATTGTTTGATTTAGCCTTTTGAAAAGTATTTTCCTAAGTACATGCATCTAAAGCCTTCTGAGAGAACCATTTGTTCATTGTCTTATGAAAAACTATTCCCAATATACAACCCAAGGAAAAAAGCAAATTATTTTTTCAATAGGGAAAATTTTATTTTCACATTACCTTTTTATCTTCTTGTTTTTCTATTAACACTCTAATTTACTAATTATCCAAATAATAAAACAATGTTGTGTTCATAATTTTGCATTTAAAAATGAATATACCTTTTATATCTAATTCCTTTTGTCTTTGTATCACTCTCCGAACTGCATTTTGAAATATGAAAATGTTGGGCTTCCCAAGAGTGGAAATAATATAAGCACTCTTTGATAACTTTAATAATATAAGGAGAGGAAATTAAATACTGAGGCCTTTTGATGGCCAAAGCTTTATGTTTTAAGGTTGCTCTGTCCACATGTCAGAAGGATGCAAACGGTCCTGGGAGTGGAGAGAGTTTCTCCCTTATCAGACCTACTCTGCTCTACATTTCTTCAGAGGATCAATGGATTGGCTGTGATGGAAATTGGTTGGAGATACTAACAAATGACAGGACAGCTGAAACTGAGCACAATATAGGTCTTCATATCAGATCCAGAGTTTCATGAGCTGTGCTTTGAAGGTTCCTGAGTTTCAAGTTCCAGATTTTTTCACTTAATGACCTGCTCTACTGTGTATAGGAGTTGATCATTTGAGAACTGTTATTAATCTTAACAGAAAGATTTGAAAGCCTTACAAAAGGAACAGTTTTCAAAATATGGAAATTTCAAAAAAGCAATATAATGGCAGGCAAAAGACTCAATGTTTCTCAAATTATTAGTATAGTTTGGGGAAGGTGATTTTGGGATGAGGAGATGTTTCAAACAGAATCCACTTAGGCTCATTAATACATATGGTGAGAGAATAATGTATTGAAATAACATGGGTGGAGCTGAAAGACCTAGATTCTAATCCAACTCTGGTGCTCACTAACTTTGGGGCCATGAACAAATTGTTCTAGTTTCCTCATAAGATAAGTAGGGATAATACATGTACAAACTATCCTGGAGGGTTGTTAAGGAACAAGCATTTTATAGATCTCAATGTGATATAAAAATACTAGCTATTCTTATCTTTAGTGTAAAAGGTCATAAATAAGATATGATACATTTAACAAATGAGGCAGATTTTAATCATGTTTTCTAATACTATAGTGCTAGAAAGAAATTTTGCCATATTTTATAATTTCATTGAAAGGAACAATTCTTAACATAATGTCAATATATGTAGACAAGTTAAAATAAATATGTATGTCCAAGAGGTTTGCATGTCTGGTTAATTACAAGATTAAATTAATCTTTTTGGACTAAGGTTGTAAAGACATGGAAAATGTTTTTTGAAAGTATAATGAATCTTTAGAGACAGCTAGGTGGCAAAGTGGATAGAATATTGGTCCAGGAGTCTGGCAGGCAGGAGTTCAAATCTGGTCCCAAACACTAACTGTAGGATCCTGTACAAGTTAATGACCTTCACTTCCTCAATTTACTCAGTTGTAAAATAGAGATAAAAATAGCACTTACCTACTTCCCACAGCTATTTCAAGAATCAAACTTGATAATATTTGTAAAGTACTTACACAGTTCCTGGCACATAGTAAGTAAACACTTAATAAATGCTTATGTGCATCCCTTCACTTGATAGATATTTACTTTGGGGATTTTCATTTCATTTCATTTTTTCTCAATAGCATTTTATTTTTCCAAATACATGCAAAGATAATTTTCAACATTCACTTTTGCAAAACCTTATATTCCAAATTTTTCTCCCTCTCTCCTCCCTACCCCATTCCCAAGATAGCAATTCTTCTAAATAAAGTTATATTTTTTTAATATTCATCAGACTGCACAAGAAAAATCAGATCAAAAGGGGAAAAAAAAAAAAAAAACACGAGAAAGAAAAAAAAACCAAGCAAACGAACAATAACAAAAAGGTGGAAATACTATGCTGTGATCCATATTCAGTCCCCATAGCTCTCTCTCTCTGGATGCAGATGTCTCTCTCCATCACAAATTTATTGGAATTGGCCTGAATCATCCCATTGTTGAAAAGAGCCATGTCCATCAGAATTGATCATCAAATATTCTTCTTGTTGCTGTGTACAATGTTCTCTTGGTTCTGCTCACTTCACTTACTTTCAGTTCATATAAATCTTTCCAGGCTTTTCTGAAATCATCCTGCTGATCATTTCTTATAGAACAATAATATCCATCATATTAATATACCATAACTTATTCAACCATTCCCCAACTGATGGGCATCCATTCAGCTTCCAATTCCTTGCTACTACAAAAAGAACTGCCACAAACATTTTTGCATGACTGGAATGTTCCTTTTCCCTCTTTTATGATCTCTTTGGGACACAGGCCCAATAGATACAATGCTGGATCAAAGGGAATGCACAGTGTGATAGCCCTTTGGGCATAGTTAAGGATTTTTATTTTAAAAAGCAATAGAAATGCATACCTATTTTTCTCTCTGTGAAGCATGAAAAACCCTTGGATTTGGAGCTAAAATACTTGAGTTCAAATCACTTATTCCTTGTTTGACTTTGATAAATCACTTAATCTTTTGTCCTTACTATCTTTACCATGAAAATGAGGTCTCTCTAGGGTCTCTCCCAACTCTGAATTTATGAATTCCTCTGAATCTCAGCAACCTCACCTGCAAAATGAGCTGAACTAATGTACCTCTGAGGTCCTTGCCATCTTTAGTCAATCAGTTTTTAAGCTTTAAATGTCTATTAAATGTCAGGTACTGTATTAAATGCTGAGGATAAAACAAAAATACAACAATTCCTGCTCTTAATGGGCTCAGTCCAATGGGGGAGAAAACATATAAACAACTACAGATGATCAAGATAAACAAGATCAACAGATGGAGATCATCACATTAATGGTGCTCAGGATAGACTTCTTGTAGAAGATGGTATTTCAGTTGGAACTTGAAGGAAGATATCCCACTTTTTATCAAGAAATTTCTCTTATATCAGGCATGAGATTGATACATATATAGAGAAATATAGGAGGTTTTGTTATTATTTTTGGTCATGAATAGTTTTCTCTGAACAAATTTGTCTGTATAAGTGAGAGATGTGTTTATTTTATGGTTCCTAGTGAATTCTCTTGGAGAAAGTGTTTGTCTATATGGGCAACCATGGAAGAGTAAAGAAAAATCTCTTGACTTATTACTGTAGCTCTGAGTTTGTAGGACAAAGGTTCTAAACTTGATATCCATAGACCTTCAAAGGTCTGAATCATGAATAGATTTTAGGGGGTCTGAATCTTGGGTGAGAAAAATGCATCTTTGTTTTCACTAACCTCTAATTGATATTCTGCATTTCCTTCAAATATGAATGTAATTTATAACAATCCATAGCAGGATCACAGATTTTTCATATCACCTTATGGTTATTACAGTTATTCTTGAAATATTTATGATCACTATTTTGAAATTACTATAATTATTAGGATTGTGCTTAGCTATATTTCTGTATCATCTGTTTTAAAATATGTTAATGTTGGCTCTTCTCAGAAATACAATGATCTAGGATAATTCCAAAAGATTCATAATGGAAATGCTATCCACATCCACAGAAAGAATTATGGGGTCCAAATATAGATCAAAGCCTATTACTTTCATTTTTTGTTGTTGTTTCTTTTTTCTTATGGTTTTTCATTTTTGTTTTGATTCTTCTTTCACAACATGACTAATGTGGAAATATGTTTAATATGATTGTACATTTTATAATCTATATCAGATTGCTTGCTGTCTTGGGGAAGAGGGAGGGAGAAAAATGGCAGTTCAAAATCTTATAAAAGGGAATGCTGAAAACTATCTTTACATGTAATTAGAAAAAAATACTATTAAGAGGAAAAAAAATTTAAATGTTAGTGACTTCTAGTATAACTGGTTTCTTTTTAATTGTGTTTTTTAATACATTTAAGAATGTTTTTTTTTTCTGAGAACAAATATATAGGCTTCATTGGATAACCTGTGGGATCCACTAACACAAAAACAATTAAGAAATCTTCCTCTAAGGGACATTTTTGTTGGGTTTCTATAATAATGTCCTAACTGGCCTCCCAGATATTGGTCTCAACCCACTTTACATAAATATCACAGCCAGAGTAAGCTTTCTTAAATACAGTTTTCATTATTGCATCCCACTTTTTGAAAATCTATAATAGTTCCTATTGCTTATTATGTCAAGTACCTGTTGGTACTATGTATTCCTTATGTTATGGCCAATCAGGATTTGCCCTTACATTCATATTCTCTGCCAGGAATATGGTAGAAACCAGTTGAAAAGATTCCCAACAAGAAACTTTCTTGCCTGGACAAGAAAGGTAGCTTCCATATCAAGATCTCCCTGTGGCTAGAGCCCCATATCTATTTTCTTGGGCTACTTGCCCAGTTTCCTGAATCCTGACCTGCACTGTCTTCCTAAGGATTTTGGCCTTCAGCTGCCCATATCACACACCTGAATTTTTTGGCTTGAAGTATAATGCTTAAAAATTAATAACTTTTCCAGATTTACTTGTTTTGAATTAGGGGAAAAATAAAGTAAAGCAAAACCTTTAATTTTTTGCAAAGTGATATTTAGCACGTTACTATTTTCTAGTCAGAACTGTTATGTCTGGATCCTTAGTGTTAGGCCATCTAATGTGGTTAAATTTTGGCCAAGAGATTTAAAATATATGAAATGAGATATTTGCTATAATGTAAAAATTAAATTTCATTATATATAGTATTAGAGAAAAAATATAATATAACAAGTATCCTATTAATATATTTTATAATTTTGTTACGGAATATGAAATATTGAACAAAAATTGTTATCTTTTACTGGGTTTTATTATAACTTATAATTTAGAAATAAGCAGTTTTAAAGCTTATTGCTTGATTTAAGTGAACTCCATCTTTGTGTATACATATATTTGTGCGTGTCACTAAAAGTTTATATTGTGTTCTAACCTTTTGAGTAGATTATTATATCCAGATATAGTTTTATAGTCAGAGTAGGTAGTTGCCTACATAGTACATTTTTAGGAAGGGTTTTCCAGTAAAAAATACATCTATATCTTATCCCACTTATATACTATTTGAAATTTTATCATTATAAAATTGTTCCTCTGTTTTCTGTGCAGTTCTTTTGTATGATGTGAATACTTGGGAGAGATAATATATTAACTTAAATATTCATTATTTAGTAATTCATCTTTCTTTAAAATAGGAGGGACCCAACTATACTTGACACTAATGAGTAGGTATGCTGGAATAGGGAGGGATGAAAAAAAAAACTACCTGGGAAAAATAGCATTATCATAACTAGTAATTCTGGAACCTGGAATAAGAACCAGGGAAAGCTCCATGAGATTTCTCAAATTAATTGTTTAATGCAAACATAGTTAAAAGATTAAGATAGTCTTTAAACACACACACACATATACACACAAAAAAACCATTTTACTTTTCCTAATAATATATAAAAATAATTTTTAACATTAAAAAAACTGAGTTTCCATTTCTCTCCCCTCATTGAGAAGGCAAGCAATTTGGTATAGATTACAAATGTGTTAATCATGTACAATAAATTTTCATCTTATTTATATTGTGAAAAAATAGACATCTGAAAAAAAAAATTAAGTTAAAAAATTTGCTTTAATCTACATTCTGACTTCTAGTTCTTTCTCTGGAACTGGATATCTTATTTTTTTAATCATAAGTCCTTTTGAATTCTTTTGGATCATTATGTTGCTGAGAATAGCTAAGTTATTCACAATTAATCATCATATGATGTTGCTGTTACTGTGTACAACTTTGTCCTGCTCTTGCACACTTTACTTTGCATCATTTAATGTAAGTCTTTCCAGGTTTTTCTGTGAATATTCTGCTAATCAATAGTATTCCATCATAATCATATGCCACAACTAATTCAATTTTCAATTGTTTGCTAACACAAAAAGAGTTGTTGTTATGGGAACCACCTGCTAAGTGGTTGTTGGGGATCTAATTCTGACCAGCAGAATAGATCCCTTCATGTGAGAAGATGATAACAATACAAGGAGACTGGGAGGCAGTTGCATTCTCTGACCTCTCTCCTCTTCCCTCTTGCCTCCAATTTATTTCATTCCCAATTCACAAGCAATGTCAGTAAAGGCTGATTTACAATTCTTTCAAGTGTATTGATTCTCAGCTGTGGGGGCTTTTGGAGAATTGACCTTCCCCTTCACACTTAGGCATGGTCCTTAACAAGTTGTTACAAATATTTTTGTTTATATAGGTCCTTACCTTTTTGTTTTTTCTCTTTTTAAGTTACTAACCAAATAGAGGTATTGCTGGCTCAAAGGGTATGCAGAATTTTATAGCCCTTTGGGCATAGTTTCAAATTACTCTCCTGAAAAATTAAAACATTTCACAACTTCACTAACAATGCATTAATGTTTCAATTTCCTCAAGTCCCCTCCAATATTTGTCATTTTCCTTTTCTGTCATTTAGTCAGTCTGATAGATGTAGGTAGTATCTCAGACTATTTTAATTTGTATTTCTTTCAAAAATAGTGATTAAAAGTAATTTTTCATATCACTAGATAACTTTGATTACTTTCCCTGCTTTCCTCTTTTTCACCCCTTAGTTTCATATTTTTTGAAGACATCATTTCATCATATTCAATTCACACCCATGCCCTCTGTCTATGTATACTCCTTCTAACTGCCTTAATAATGATAAAGTTCTTAGGAGTTACAAATATCATCTTCACATATAAAAATGTAATAATTTCACTTTATTATATCCATTCTGATTTCTCTTTCATGTTTAGCTTTACTTTTTTTTGCTTTTCTGGAGTCTTGTATTTAAGAGTCAAATTTTCTATTTAGTTGTATTTTGATTTGGTCTTTTCATCAGGAATGCTTATAAGTCCTCTATTTCATTGAATATTCATTTCCTCCCTGAAGGATTACACTCAGTTTTGTAGGGTACGTGATTCTTGGTTCTAATTCTAACTGCTTTGTCTTCTGGAATATCATTTTCCAAGTCCTCTGATCCTTTAATATAGAAACTACTACATTTTGTATTATCCTGACTGAGGATCCATGATATTTGACTTGTTTCTTTCCAGCTACTTTCAATATTTTCTCCTTGACCTTGGAGTTCTGAAAATTACTTAAAATAATTCTGGGAATTTTCAATTTGAGGATCTCTTTTCAAGAGGCAATGGGTGGATTCCTTTAATTTCTTTTACCCTCTGGTTTTAGATTGTCAGACCAGCTTTCCTTGATAATTTCTTTAAAAAAAATTTTTATTTACTTTGAACTTAAATACAAAGAGAAAAAAATAATCTCCATGTACACAGCACAACACACACAAAAACATGCTTTTATATGAAACTAGGAATCTCCTTTTCACACTTTTTACTTTTTAGAAAAAAAAGTATGTAAATGTCATTTTCAATACTACTTGCTTTTCTGTGCTTCCTTCTGAACTTTCTTTTGTTCTCTACCATGCAGTTTTGGGTTTTTTTTCTCCCTCTCTCCCAACCCCACACTAGAGAAGGCCACAATTAGACATAAGTATGTATATTTGTGCAATATATGTATATATTGTGTGTATATGTATGTGTACATACACATATACATATATGTACATGTGTGTATAAAAGCATGCTATACTTCTATTTATCAGCTCTTTCTCTGAAATTGGATTGTCCCCAAGGCTTCTTGGAGACTTGCCAAGGGACAATTTTTTGAGGTATTGTCCTACTGACGTATTACCTGTACTGAATTGCACTCCATTCTTATCCTAGTGCAACTGACCTTTCTAGCCAATCTAATTTATCTTGAGCAGGAAAATTGTTTGGCCCATCTTTTTGAGGATTCTGCTGCTCCAGAATTCATTTTGAGACTCCAGAATTCATTCAAATTCAACTATTTAAAGTTGTTTGGAGAATTTTGGAGGGCTCAGGTAAGTCCTTTCCTTTTCTCTGCCGTCTTGGTTCCACCCCAATAAGATAATCTTAAGGAAGAAACTTCAAATCTTGGGCCACAAGGCCTTGTGTGAGAGGAGAGACCCCAAGACATCACTTCATGGTGAAACTATAGATGCTCTCAGACACTGGTTTCTTTGGGTGGAAACATGGAAAAATACCAAGACATTACTACTGGACAAAAAGGGGCTTATCTGAGGTAGGACCTCCAGGGTAGGAAGTATGCTTGCTACCTGGTAGCTTCCTACTTTTACTAATCATCCCTACTAATTAGCTCCTCTGCACAATTGTTGTTGCTTTAGGAATATAAATGCTTTCATTACCATTTAAATTGGGGCAAAGCTCTGTTTTCCCTGCCTTAGTCATAGCTCTCAGAGATCTATATGGGCTGACTTTGAAAAATTTTAAGTAGAGCTATTGTGGGTAAGCATTCCAGGGAGAGAGAACAGGTTGTGTGAGAAAAAGACAAAAAGGCCAATAAAACAAAGAACATGTATGGAGTAGCAAAAGAAGTGGTTTATCCAAAGGAAGGGATATGTGAAGTGAAATATTATTATAGAAGATCAGAAAAGTAGATTGTGGAAAACTTTGGGAAGAACCAAGTAAAGGAATATGGATTTTCTCTTAAAGGCAATGGAGAAAGCACTGAAATTGAAAAGCACTGGGATAAGATCTGCACACTGGAAAAATTAACCTCTTGGGCAGAATGATTTGGGAGGGAAAACAGGAGAGAATAAAGAATGTAGATTGGTTAGGAGGTTACTAATTGTCCAGATAATAGGTGAAAATATCCTGAAATAGAGTGGGGACAGTAGGAATGGAAAAGAAAGGAAAAATAGATACAATAATTATTTCGTTGATAGATGGAGAGAAGTGAAAGAGAGGCAAGAGTCTAAGATGATGACAAATTTTTGAGAATGGATGAATAAAAAAATGAATGAATGAATAGAAGGAACATTAAATATTATTATGTACCTAGTACTGATCTCTGCAGAATCACTATTTTTGAATTGTGGTGCTGGAGAAAACTTTTGAGAGTACCTTGGATAGTAAGGAGGTTAAATAAATCAATATTTAAAGAAATTAACTCTGACTATTCATTAGAAGGTCAAATATTGAAGTTGAAGCTTAAATACTTCAGCCAAGTAATGAGAAGACAAGACTTATTGCAAAAGACCCTAGTATTGGGAAAAATTGAAGGCAAAGGGAAAAGAAGATGGCAGAGAATGAGATAGATAGTGTCATGGAAACAATGAATATGACAGACTTAAAGAGATAGGGGAGGATATAGTAGAGCCTGACAATGGTCAGCTGAGTCCTAAAGAGTCCAGCAATAATGAGTAACTAAATAACACAGTATTGCTAAATGCTGGGGACACAAGTAGACAAACCAGGAAGTTCTTGCCTTCAATGAGTTTGCATTTTAATTGAGCAGATAAAACATTTCCCTAAACGTTGTATGGAAAGGTCCTTAGCTTATAGCAATAGGGTTTATGGTGATCATTTTAATAAAAATGGGGAAGTATGGCAAATTAACAACATGTTTTTTGGAGGAAAACAATGAATTCCACGTTGAGTTTAAGGTTCTGGTAGATCTGATGTTCAGTAAACAAAGTGAAGAAATAGATTTGACAACCATGTAAAAGTAATATTGAATTGGAACTTCTCTATTGGGAAGGGACAAGAAAAGGAGAGATTAAGAGTAGGAAGAATATTTTCTCTCTTTGTTTTCATGAAAACAATAGAAATCTCATAAATTATTGAAACAAATTTTTTTATTTGCATGTGTGATAGCCCATTCACCAATTATGCAAAGTTTATGCTCACTTTTTTTTTTATTGTAGACAGTAGTTATCTCATTTATCTAATGTAAAAGCAGGTTTTTGTACGTGTAAATTAATAATGGGTAAACAAACTGACAGTCAAGAAACTGAGCAAAAAGAGAAAAGGAGCTGGTCTTCAGGATATTGATAAATAGGGAAGAATGAATAAGGAAAGAAGGGTGGAGAAAGGGACCCAAAAACGGAGAAGTGAGGAATAATATGAAGTAATTAACTTAGGAGAAAATGAATTCAAACTAATTTTACTGAGAATAGGTGGTAAATAGGGATGGACTTGGAAATCTCAGACAAAAATTAAATTGTGTTCTCAAGATTCTTTTTTTAATTTTTTTATTAATATTTTTTATTTGCAAAACATATGTATGGGTAATTCTTCAACATTAACCCTTACAAAGCTTTCTGTTACAAATTTTTCCCCCTACTCCCCACCCCTCCCCTAGATGGCAGGATATCCACTACATGTTAATTATGTTAAAATACTTAAGAAATTGAATATATGTATACTTATTTCCACACATCATTTTTGTGCAGGAGAAATCGTATCTACAAGAAAGAATAATCAGATAAAGGAAATATAATACAAGCAAACATCAATAGAGAGCATGAAAATGTTATGTTGTGGTCCACATTTCACATCCCTCTCTCTGGGTGTATATGGCTTTCTTCACTGAACAATTGGAACTGGTTTGAAGCATTTCATTGTTGAAGAGAGCCATGTCCATCAGAATTGATCATCATATAGTATTGTTGTTGCCATGAATAATGATCTCCTGGTTCTGCTCATTTCACTCAGCATCAGTTCATGTAAGTCTCTCCAGGCCTCTCTGAAATCGTCCTGTTGGTCGCTTCTCACAGGTGTTCTCAAGATTCTAACAAATCTTTAAAAAAGTAAAACTTTAACTTAAAATTTAAAAGAAAGAACGTGCTGAAAAGGGAGTCAGATCTGGGACTGGGCTCATTTGGTAAGAGAGTAAGAATTCAAAACCAAGGAAATCCCAAAATAAGATATCTTAAACTGGACAAACCTAGAATCTCTAGTCCCATTATGTACTTTGTAATCTGCCTACCTAAAAAGAGTTTTATCCTCTGCATTCCTTAGTCTCCCATTCTACAGGATAAATTAAATTAATAATAATAATAACAATTTTTGGATAAAGAAAGGGGAAATAAAGGGATTAAAGGTTGTATGTCCAGGTCTGAAGTATTAATCCCTTGGGTAGTAATATCTGACAATAAGAATAGTGAACACAGGAAACTTTCTGCCCTCCCCACTACCACTACTAGAAATATCATGAATGACATGATTTGACTGGTCTTGTAAGTAGCTTATTTTAATTAAAACATCTCTCCCAGATTTCAGTCATGTCCCGCCGCCCACATTTTTAATATTAGCAGCCTCATTGTTATAACAGATCTGGTGGTCATTAGTATTGACTGCCTGATACAGGAACAAATTAACTGCTACATGTCATATTTTCAGTTTTATTAAAATTATTACTTCTTATATCCTCACTGAAGACTGATTCTCTTAAGGTTCTAGTTAATTGAGAGAGCTAGCACTAATTTGCATAGTAAATGCAGCAAATCGGTATCTCCTTTAATTAGACTTGTATCTTTATGTTCCATTTCTTCAGTGACATCAAATTTTATCCACTTTATAAAAGTGTTAATGTAAAATACACAGTGAGACATTTGGAACCATTACTTAAATCCCATTATTGGAAATGTTTAGAAATAGCATAGTAAAGTCACAAACATTTGAAATCTCCATTTATAATCTTGTTTTGTGTAGAGTTGTTTGTGTGTGTGTGAGTGTATGGATATGTGAATTATCTAAATATAACAAGTACAATTTCATTGCTAATTAGATTTAGAGAAGAATGTAAAAGCTAATGAAGAAATACATCTAAGAAAGCAACAATTAGTCCAAAACTGCTCATGAAATCTATACTGCTGCCACTGGAGATGTATTGTAAAATCCCTTATAATGTCTAGTAGACATAGTATTTCTAATTAACATACAAATATGTAAAAAACACTTAATGATGGAATGGAGCTAGAACCAGATATGGAAGAAAAATAGATGTGAGAAAATAGTCAGTTTCTGTCTTCTGGAAAATTAATAGCATTACTGAAATCCTTTCCATTTCTTACCATATAATGCTTGAATTGCTGACTTATTTCAGTGACTGTTAACCTACCAAAATCAATTCAATAATTCATGATTTTAAAAAAAGTGCAACACTGAAACTAAGACAGCAGATGTCACTCTTGTCATTTTTCTGATTCTACACTGTCAGTGAATATATCGTTTTAATAAGGATCTCAATATTTGGGGGGGGGAGGGAGAATAGAAATGCAATCTTCGGAGAACCTTTCTCTCACCCATTTTGGATCCAAGATGATACTTAAGCTTCACACAATTGATATGAGCACTATTCAAAATCCACCTTTTCAATTCCTTGATAGATTCTGGTGGCTTCTTTAAATTGATTTTTTTTTTTGTGATTCTGCTTCTGTTACTGCTAGATTTCTTCAAGAAATCCTAGTAATATTTGTTTTAGTCTCATCCTCCTTATTCTTTTGTCTAATTATTATGTTTTATATAATAATGAAAAGAAAGAATAGAATTATCTTCAAGTGGATTTTATTGGTTTGTCAATAAACTTTATTCAGCAGTCAATCAACAAGCATTTATTAAGCTCCTATAGTAGTGTGCCAGATCCTGAATTTAGAGCTGAGAATACAAATGTGATCAAAAAAAAAAAGAAAGAAAAATGAACTTTGCTCTTAAAGAGCTGACATGTTAATACATACAAAGAATCTGTAAAGGCAGGGGATGGGGGTGGAGGTGGGAAAAGTTTGACAGAGAAGTTCCAAGTATAGGCTGCTGAGAAGTAAAGTAATAACAAACCAGCATACCTCTTTATATAGAGATTCTGGAAGGAGTCCCTTAGTTAGAAAGTGGGGCCCTAGAGCAAAGGTTACTTCTGAGGAGTGAGCTCCAGGGCAGAAGTGGTCTTCCAAGATGAAAAGGTTTCTTTCTTTCTTTGTTTTTAAGCTTTTTGTTTTCAAAACCCTTGCAAAACCTTGTTTTCCAAATTTTCCTCTTCTCCCCTTGTTTTCCTCTAGATGGCAAGTAATCTAATATATGTGAAACATGTTAAATATATGTATATATATTTATACAATTTTCTTTCTGCACAAGAAAAATCAGATCAAAAAGGGAAAAATGAGAAAAAAATAAAATGCAAGCAAACAACAACAAAAAGATTGAAAATTCTATGGTGTGATCCTCACCAGTTCCCACAGTTCTCTCTGGGTGCAGATGGCTCTCTTCATCACAAGATCATTGGAACCAACCTGAATGATCTCATGGTTGAAAAGAGTCAAATCCATCAGAATTGATCATGGATTAATTTTGTGGTTGCTGTGTACAATGATCTCTTGGATCTGCTCATTTCATTTAGCATCAGTTCATATAAATCAATGAAGAGGCTTTTTAAGCTTAATAAAGAAGGCCAGATACATCCTAGTGGGCAGAATGGGCCACTTACTTGTATTTCAACTTCCCATCTTGCTTTTGGGATTCCTTCCTATTGGGCCCCTCAGCTAATCCCAAAAGCCATTACCTAGGTATGTTTGCTCAACCAAATCTTCCAGACTTCTTCCATAGCCCACTCTCATTCCCTTTCCCAGGCTGAAATATCACTTATAAACAATGAACTTTATAGTTTTAATGACCTGCCCACAATTCACTGCCTTTATATCCCCAATCTAATTAATACTATACATAGTCAGACTTTAATGGGTCTAGGAGATCAAAACATTGGGACTGGAATGAGTAGAAAGATAGCAGGCCACTTTTTAACTTGATACAGTCAAAATGATCTATTTTGGGATTAATGATGATCTCTAGTTCTTCTTTGGTCAGAAATTCCTTCCTCCTCCACAGATCTGAGAGGTAAGCCATCCTACATTCTTCTAATTTGTTTATAATATCATTCTTTATGTCTAGATCCTGTATTCATTTTGACCTTATCTTGGTATGTGGTGTTAGGTGTGGGTCAATGCCTAGCTTCTTCCATACTAGTTTCCAATTTTCCCAGCAGTTTTTGTCAAATAGTGAGTTTTTATCCCAAAAGCTGGGGTCTTTGGGTTTATCAAACATCAGATTACTATTGTCATTATTTTGTTCTGTGAACCTAACCTATACCACTGATCAACCACTCTGTTTCTTAGACAGTACCAAATGGTTTTGATGACCTCTGCTTTATAATATAGTTTTAGATCTGGTACAGTTAGGCCACCCTCATTTACTTTTTTTCATTAATTCTCTTGAAATTCCGACCTTTTGTTTTTCCAGATAAATTTTGTTGTTATTTTTTCTAGATCAGTAAAATAATTTCTTGGGAGATTGATTGGTATATGACTAAATAAATAGATTAGTTTAGGTAATATTGTCATCTTTATTACATTCTCTCAACCTATCCAAGAGCACTTGATATTTTTCCAATTGTTTAGAACTGACTTTATTTGTGTGGAGTTAAAAAGTTTTTGTACAAACAAAACGAATGCAGACAAGATTAGACGGGAAGGAATAAACTGAGAAAACATTTTACATTCAAAGGTTCTGATAAAGGCTTCATTTCTCAAATATATAGAGAATTGACTCAAATATATAAGAATTCAAGCCACTCTCCAACTGATAAATGGTCAAAGGATATGAGCAGACAATTTTCAGATGGAGAAATTGAAACTATCTCTAGTCACATGAAAAGGTGCTCTAAATCAGTATTGATCACAGAAAAGCAAATTAAGACAACTCTGAGATACCACTATATACCTGTCAGATTGGCAAAGATGACAGGAAAAGATAATGACGAATGTTGATGGGGATGTGGGAAAACTGGGACACTGATACATTGTTGGTGGAATTGTGAACGGATCCAAACATTATGGAGAGCAATTTGGAACTATGCTCAAAAAGTTATCAAACTGTTCATACCATTTGACCCAGCAGTGTTTCTATTGGGCCTATATCTCAAAGAGATCTTAAAGGAGGGAAAGGGCCCCACATGTGCAAAAATGTTTGTGTCAGCCCTTTTTGTAGTGGCAAGAAACTGGAAACTGAATGGATGCCCATCAATTGGAGAATGGCTGAATAAATTATGGTATATGAATATTATGCAATATTATTGTTCTGTAAGAAACTACCAACAAGATGATTTCAGAGAAGCCAGGAGAGACTTGCATGAACTAATGCTAAGTGAAATGAGCAGAACCCGGAGATCATTATACAAGGCAACAACAATACTATACGACGATCAATTCTGATGGACATGGTTCTCTTCAACAATGAGGTGATTCAAACCAGTTCCTATTGTTCAGTGATGAAAATAGTAATATACATCCAGAGAGAGGCCTGTGGGAACTGAGTACGGACCACAACACAGCATTTTAATGCTTTCTGTGAATTTTTGCTTGCATTTTGTTTTCCTTCTTATATTGTTGTTTTTTTTTTTCTCTTTCTAGATCTGATTTTTCTTGTGCAGTAAAGTAATTGTATAGATATGTATACATATATTGGATTTGTCATATAATTTAACATATTTAACATGTATTAGACCACCTGTCATCTAGGGGTGAGGATGGGGGGAAGGAAGAGAAAATTTGGAACAAAAAAAATTTTGCAAAGGTCAATGTAGAAAAATCACTCATGTTCTGTAAATAAAAACCTTTAATAAAAAATAGCAGGCCACTAGGTGGCACTGTTGGATTTGTAGTCCAGAAGATCAGTATTCAAATTCTGCCTCAGACACTTGTTATGTGTCTCTGAACAAGTCATTTATTTCCCATTCCTTGCTGTCACAAAAAAAAAAAAAAAGTATTGCAATAAATGTTTTGATGTCTGAAGCCTTTATTTTTATCATTGGCTTCCTGGGGACATAAATCTAACAGTGGAAAAATTGGTTAATTATTAAGTAGACATAATACTTTCATGCTAAAATATATAGTGTATCAGAATAAAACTATTTAATTTCATAGTATATAAAGAGAACAAATACCAAATGAGACCCACGTAAGAGATTGTATTTACTTTTTTAATTTTAATAATAGCTTTTTATTTACAAAATACATGCAAAAATAGTTTTCAACATTTACATTTGCAAAACCTTGTGATCCAAATTTTTCTCCCTCCCTTCCCCCACCTCCCTCCCCTAGACAGCAAGTAATTCAATATAGGTTAAACATGTGCAATTCTTCTAAATATATTTTCACATGCTGCACAAGAAAAAATATGATAAAAAGGAAAAAATGAGAAAGAAAGAAAAAAAAAACAGCAAGCAAATTACAAAAAAAGGTGAAAATACCACATTGTGATCCACATTCAGTCCCTGGGGCCTGCTTTCTAGATGCAGATAGCTTTATCCATCACAAAGCCTTTGGAATTGGCTTGAATCACCTTATTGTTAAAAACAGCCAAGTGATGGTATTTAATTTAATATTGTATTTTATAATATAATGTTTTAATTTAATAACATACTTAATTTGCTTTATATATGGGTCTGAATTCATTCAAATATAGCATTGTAGGAGTGTTTCTGCAAAGCGGGAGCTAATTTATTGTTATTACTTATATTGGGGATTGATACTGAAGACTGAATAGACTACAGATGGTCCTGAATGTAACAGACTGGTTATTAATTAGAGACTAAGATAAAATTATCTCTAACCTCTATTTTAATTTAGCATTTAATCTGTTTCAAGGTTTTGACCTCTATTTTCCTCAAAAAAAAAATATAATAAATGCCTCTATGTTCTTGGCAATGTAGTAGGTGCCATACTCTGACTCAAAGAGACAAATTTCTTACTTTTAAGAGGCATTTTTCATTTTTAAAACTTTGAACAATGATTTGATGATCTTATTAATAAGCTACTCCAATGCTTACTCTTTTATCAATATAACAGAAAATAAATATACTGTTACTGTGAACAGTATTAACAAGGAAAATTCAGTGCTGGAGTACTCTCAGGTCAAATATTGTACAGGTGAAATCCTATGTAGTCTGATCCCAGCTGTAGCACCATACCACTCAAATGGAAACTCTTAAAGGAAAGGGGCTCTGAATAAAGAAGCAATTTGTGTTGCTGATTGAAAGAAGCCAGGGATTCTGAGAGATGGAGATGAAAAGAAAGAGAATTTAAAGCATTCAAAGACATGCAGATGGGAACTGGAGCACTATCTGTGAGGAACAGCAAATAGACCAATAGGCTTGGATCTTGAAGTATGTGGAGAGGGGTAATATATAAAAAAAAATTTAAAAAAAAGGAAAAAGAAGGATGGGCTCTGATTTAAATTCACGTTGTGAATGATTTAAATGAGAAATAGCATTTTACTTGCTCTTAAAAGTTAATAGGAGGCATAAGTTTGAGAGGGGCAACAAGGGAACGATATGGTCAGACCTATGCTTTAAGAAAATCACTTTGGGGGCTGCTAGGTGGCGTAATGGATAGAGCACCAGCCCTGAAATCAGGAGGACCTGAGTTCAAATGTGATCTCAGACACTTAACATTCCCTAGCTGTGTGACCCTGGGCAAGTCACTTAACCCCAATTGCCTCAGCAAAAAGGAAAAAAAAATCACTTTGGATAAATTAGAATGGAGCTTGAAGCAGGGAGATGGTTACTACAAAAGTCAGGGAACTAGGTGGTGAGGGCCTGGACACATATAGTAGAGATGTTGTCAAAGTAGAGTGGATAAGATTTGGCAACTGATTGGGTATGTTGGTTGGGAAGGCATGAGAGACTGAGGATGGCACTGAGATTGTGAGGTTGGCAGGATGGTGATTCCCACCACAGTAATAGGAAAACTGGGAAGAAGGGAAGGCTTAAAGGGTAAAGATTGATGTGTGAGTTTGAGCCATCTTAATCCAGTTTGGGATGCACAAAACTGTAGTTCAGGAGAAAGGCTATATAAAGGATATATAGATCTGCGAATCATCTGCATAGGGATACTAATTGATCTATGGCCCCTGTGGGATCAAAGTGTGAAATATCACAGAGGGAGAAGAGGGACCAAGATATCGCCTGAGGGTTCACCCACGGTTAAGGCATGATATGGATACAGGGACAGCAAGGAGATTGAAGAGTATTAGGATGGGAGAGCCAAATGGCTTCGACTATTTTGTGAAGTATTCCATGAGGGCCTTCTATGAATGAACTGGAATGAGTTTGAGGAAGGATGGAAAGATTTGGAATAGCTGTTGTGGTGAGATAGAAAATTGGTTAAGCAAGATATAAAGTTTGCCTTGATGCAGGGAAGACCCACATGAGATTATGTAACACAGATTTGTAATGGACCTAATCAGTCCAGTTGTGTGGGGTTTTGAGTGTCATTTTTTTCTCTAGCCCCAATCAGCCCCTAGTAAATAGATAATGAGAATAACTCAGAGTTGGCCTTTGGAAAGACAACTTATAGTAGCAAAGGGATTCTAGAATAGAGGAAGATGTTGAGTTGCTCTGGTTCACCAAGGTGTTGATGTAGGAAAGGGGAGAAAGAATAATCAGTATAGGGGGATGGCCTGGTAATGGTAAAAAAGGTTTTTAATTTCTAACTAATAATCCTAATCATTTCTCTTTCTTTGAGCTGTTATCTATCCTCAAAGGATGGCACTTGACCTTGGGTTTACTGGGATTAGCAGAGAAGGATTCCATTTCTTTTCATTTGTACACAGTTCTCCCACAAGTGTTTCCGGACAGCCTGCTCCGTGTATCATGCTTGGAATTTTTTATAAAGTGAATGGGATAAACTGAGTGAAGACCTCTCTTAAGAATGTGGCCTTGACCTAGGCCCTAATTGTGACTTGAGATTTTGCAATAGCAAGTTGAGCTATAGCTAAAAGCTGCAGGCATTTAATTATCTTAGATAAACTTACTTTCTGCTCCTGTCCCCCCCTGACCTTTATATTAGCATTTGGGTACCTAATATGGTAAAGAGTGTATTATTGACTAGTATTCTTTGTCTCTGGGGTTGATTTCCTGTTAGGATGTAAGCCTGGACTCCTTAGCCAATGGGAGAAAATGTCAGAAGGGTTGGGGGCTTCCGTGTTAGGGCCCATATAATCTTGTGTTTTGCAATTTGTGCTTTGCACCCTCTCAGCTGGGAGTTGCCCTTTCTCGAGAGATGATAAAAATGATAAAAGATGATAAAAAATCCTTTTTTGATTTTTTACCTTGAGAGGCTCTGATTTTAATTGGATAAGTGTCACTGTCCTACATAAGGGTATTCCTGCTCCATAGAATTTGATATTAAAGATCTTTAGCTAGAAGGGACTTCAGGTGTTATTTAATTCAACCTCTCATTTTATGGATGAGGAAAATTAAATCCAGAGATTGTGTCCAAGGTCACACACAGAATCAGGGTAAGATCTAAGATTTGAATACATAGCCTCTTCATCTAGCCAGTGTTTTTGGGAAATATCCAATTGCCTATCTATCTTTATTGAACCTAAAGTCTCCTGTTTTCATATTAGTTAAATAGTGGAAACATTTTACATTTGCCAAACCAAAATAAAATATCTGAGCCTAAATTCATATATATGTCCATATACATGCACACACATGTATGCATATGCTTATATATGAAAAACTAACATGCATACATACACATATTTGCATTCACACACTTACACATATATATACATATACACATGCACATATAAGTATGTAATTATTTTTTCACATAAAATGTATGTGTACATATGTTTGCTTTTACCTTGGAGTCCTCTTGCTATTCAGTTAAGAAATTAGTTGAACTAAATGCTTCCTTGGCCCTTTCTGATTTTAAACTGTGATTCTGTGAAACATTAGGGGCAGGCCCAATGCTTCCCCTTGTTTGTTCAATTCTGGGATGAAATGAGGCACTCAGCTTTTGAAGACTCAATCACCTTCCTCTACCTCTGAAAACTCTTCAGTCTGCAGGGCAGGATATGGTAACTCAAGTGGTTTTCAAACATTCACCAAGCCAGGAAAGCTCTGATCTCAAGGGCGTGGGACCTTTTACACCTCAAGGTTACCCCAAAGCTACAGCCACATAGTCAAAGTCCACCAGCAAGCCCTGGCCCTTTGGTATGGTTCTGTCCATATCCCTGGGGCCAGGTTTGTCAGGATCTATTATTAGTGCTTTTTCCTAACTGGAGTTGGGGAGGGGAAGTCCGGCCTAACACAGGTTCTTACCTTCCATGGGTTTATGATCCAATTGGACACACAATGGAAGTTCTAATCTGAAAATCAGTCAAAATAATGGGAGGAAAGATCAGATCAAAGGAAAGGGAGAGAATCCTATAGAAGTGTATGATGCTATTTTAGATGGCAGCCTGAACAGAGAACTTGACTTAGAGGAAGGGAGAACTGGTTTCAAATCTCACCTAAAATTAATTGTATGAATCTAAGCCACTTAACCTTGGGCATCAGGGGCAGTTAGGTGGCTCAGTGGATAAAGCACCAGCCCTGAAGTCAGGAGGACCTGAGTTCAAATCTGGCCTCAGACACTTAACACTTCCCAACTTGTGATCCTGGGCAAGTCACTTAAAGCTATTTGCCTTAAAAAGTTCCCCCCAAACCCAGAAACAAATCTTGGGCATTATCTGTAAAATGAGAGTGTGAGTCTCTAATATTCATATCAGGTCTAACTCTATATATCCATAAGTTTCTTTGACATTGTTCTGTATCCTTTTTTGGAAAGAGGTTACTTATTTGTAAGCAAGATATTATAAGGTTAATAATTGAACTTCTTCTAGACCAGCATGACTCTCCTAAAATCAAAAGATGGCACACAGTTATTTTGCAAAGTTACTACTAATCCATTAAAAAAAGAGCAGGCACATGAATAAAAATCAACAGGCTGGTTGAATTTTGGAAAAGCAATAAATACAACTATTGTTTGAAATAATTGAATCTGGCATTATCTTATAAATTTAAGAAGAGCCCAATTCTCCATAAGTAAATAATGCCAAATGACTTCTCCTAATGCAATGGATTCTGAACATTTTGGGTGTTATCATATGGAAAAGTTAAGACAATAGCTCATTATGATTGATAGTCTTGGTTGGTCTAGTTATTAAAGGTTTTACAAAAATATTGCACAACTACCTACTGTAGTAGAAAAAAGAAAAAAGAAAAACTCTCTTATTGAGAGCTTTCCCTGGAGATCTAACTTCTAACTTTGCATAAAACGGACTTCTAATATTTTACCTGATCATTATTTTCTCACATTGGACTGATTTGCATACCTCATTTTCATACAGAGGTAAGAATTTTATGTCAGAGCTGGAAATGATATTTTTTTCTATTCTATTTTAAATTCTATTTTTAAAAAATTATTACTATCTCCTATTGTTCATTTCTCAATGACTTATCTTCCATTTTCCCTCAAGAAACTTACAGTCTAATGGGGGAGACAACATGTAATTAAATATGCTGTATACAAAGCAGACTATATACAGGATAAATAGAAAATTATTAAGAGGGAAGGCACTAGAATTAAGAAGGATTGGGCAAGATTTCCCATAGGACGTGGGGTTTTAGTCGGGATTTAAAGGAATGGAGGGAGATCAGTAGTTGAGAAGAGAAAATTTCAGGCATGGGAAACAGCCAGAGAAAATTCCCATAGCCAAGAAAGAGAGTGTCTCATCACAGCCAGGAGGCCAATGTTATTGGATTGATGAGTATATGTTGGGGAATAAGGTGTCAGGAAACTGTAAATAGAGGAAGGGCTAGCTGATGAAGGGATTTGAATGCTAAAAAGAGCATTTTGCATTTGTTCCTGGAAACAGTGGAGTTTATTGAATAGGGATGATATGATCAGACTTGCATTTTAGGAAAATCACTTCAGTGGCTTCTAGTTACACTAGGAAGAGACCCAAGACAGACAGCCCCCCAACCCTCCAGCAGGCTATAGCAGTAATAAACTTGTGAGGTGATGAGGGACTGAATCAGAGTGGTGGTCATTACCTTGAGTAATGGTCTTACATTGCCTCTAGGAATATGTGTCCTAGATTCTAACCTTGTCTTTGGGACTACCTAGCTGTTTGATATTTGACAAATTACTCATCCTCACTAGGATTTTTTATCAAAGGAAGATATGGGACTGGATAATTTCCAAGGTTCATTAAGCTTTACTCTAACATTCTATGATATTCTATGATAAAAGGCTGGATTTGAAGATACTGTGTTTTGATCATGAATTTACTATATTACCCTGAGCAAGTCAGTCTCTCTAACTGGGTTTGTGCTTACTCATCCTGCTTTCCATAGCCTTTGTCAAATGGTAATGTGTGGGATAAAAATCCGATTTCTGATTCAAAATCATTACTCAGAGATTTCTCAAAGTGAAGATTAGAAGTTTATTTGAATTTCTCAAAATTCCCCGGGATGCCAGGAGAGGAAGGAGCCCACACTTATAGGGAAAGAAAAGGCAGACTCACCCTTTAGACCTGCCAATCTCCAAAACAAAGCACTTCCCGACCACTCAAGGCCCACTGATATCAACCAGACCCTTTTTTCAAATCAGCAACTAGCAGATTGGTTCTGGTTTGCCTTTGATATTCTAAAAAGCCACAATTTCTCTCTCTTCCTGCAACAGGATCCCCAGTGAAAAACTCTATCGATCTCTCACAATCGTTATTCTGAGAAGTCCTCAGTTTCCCATCTCATTCAGTAGTAATAACCAGTAAAATCAACCATGGCTGTTCTCAGAGGAATCAAATGAGATGTGAATATATATATATGTATGTATGTATGTATGTATGTATGTATATATACATACAGAGTATTTAATTTAAAAAAAGTTGAACACTATGGATTTTGAGTGCTCAAATTCAAGTTGAGTTGATAAAAATGTTTATAAAATGATCATAAAAATAAGATGATTAAAAAATCATGTAATTTCCCACATATTGCTATGGTGGGAAAAGCAGTGATTTTTTAGAGTCAAAAGATCTCCATTAAAATCCCACTTCTGGTAATTACCTGTGTTGCCTTGGCCAAAATATGTAACCTCCTTGGTTCTCAGTTTCTTCATCTGTAAAAGGAGGGGGAAATCCCTTCCAAACCTAGAGCTATGATCACCTACTATTAAGGTTACACGAACAAACAGATATGAATTTTAAATTAAAATTCATCAGGCAGAAATTGTCAATACAATGTGATTGATCTACTATTTGCACAGTGTTTAGGAATGGAATAGAAAGATTATTCAGGATTAGCCTGATCATTTGTGTGGATCAGAAAGGAGACTTGTAAATTCCAGGAAAAGGAACGATTGTTCTTTAGGATCTGTGCCTGGAACTGTGTACTATGGGCAGTTTATTTCATACTTCATAGGCTGTATCCTAAGCTGCAGATATTAGCCAAGGGCTCTTTGCTTTGAACTTGTCCAGACAGAACTAAATTAGCTGTTCTTGGAGAATCTAGTAGGGGAATAGAAGCTTGAGCCTCTTTTTTCTGCTTCTGGCATGGGGTATTGCTAATGACCTAAAAGTGGGGAAGCAGATGAATTTCATGGAGAAAAAAGCATTTTAGGGAAATGGAAGCTGAAATCATAGTCAGAAAACTTAAGCTAAGTCAACAAGAAAATCCATCAACAAGCCTTATTAGGTGTTGTGTCAGACACTGGTATCCAAACCTACCTATTTTCCAGGCCATGGTAGTCTGGGATCATATAGACTAAAGTTTGATCCTGGGGGTCTGGCTCCAAGAAGCTTTCTCTGGCTTTACCTCATCTAAATAAAACTTCAGAGACATTTTTATAACAAAGATTAAGTAGGGCTTACCCTTAGGATTTCCCTGTATTTCCCAATATAATTTCCCCCAGTTTGGTAGCTGATGGGATATAAGTTAGAGAGCTGAGAAAGTAAAAAACAAACAACAACAACAACAACAACAACAAACAGTCTAGTTGTCTGTAAGTTGTTTTTCATCCTTATTACATTAGGTAATGTGTTTCAGTTGCGTCTGACTCTTCAGGATGCCATTTGGGGTTTCTTGGCAAAGATAATGGAGTGAGGTGCCATTTCCTTTTTCCAGCTCATTTTACAGATAAGGAAACCAGGTAAAAAAGTTGAGTGACTTGCCTGGGGTGACACAACTAGTGAGTGTCTGAGAGTCTCAATTGATGCCAGGGAGACAAGCCTTCCTGATTCCAGGCCTGGCACTCTGTCCAATGCATGCCTTATTAGGAGGCTTTATAATCCAGTGGAAATTGTGGAACAACAAATCATAAGCTTTCAGTTCAAATCCTAACCCTGATTGACCAAGGGCAAGATAGTCTCCCTGGACCTCAGTGTCTTCATCTATAAAAGGACTAAAAATACTAAATGAATAAACTCTAAGGGACCTTTCAGCTCTAACTCTTTCATCCAATTGTTGCATGTGATGGCCCCAATGTCTTTTCCATTTATACTGTATTCTTAATATAATTTATCTGATTTTTTGTGTACAAAGTTATCAGTAGGAACATTCAGGAGTTTCTTGTGTAAGCCACCTGTTTTTCCATTTTCCCGTCAGTAATTTGTAAGTTTAATTCTTCCGAGATGACCAAATTCCCTGATTTGTAGCTGTGCTAAAAAAAAATACCAGTGGTAAAGAAACAGGCTTTTGTAATAACCTTATAAAATAGTAATCATCTTCTGAAATATTTTAGGTAGAAAAGCATTTAGTTAGACATTAATTATTTAAATTTCACACACAGAAACTTATAAATTTCCTCATTTGGGCACCAGTGTTGGATTGTAACATTCAAGGAAGAAAGGCCTTGGACAAACTATGATTAGGAAAGATTTCTTTCTGTCACAGCTGGTATCAGGAAATTGGAGATTTGGAAGGACTCCAAAGACTCTATTTGTGAAATGTGTGAGAAGAATCAGTCCTACAGTGGATCATGTAATTTCAAGTCAGCAATTTTTTTTATTAAGTGCCCCTGATCTTCTCTATTTTGGGGCAGCCAGATAGTGGGTAGAGGGCCAGGGCTAGAGTCAGGAAGACTTATCTTCTTGGGTTCAAATCTAGCCTCAGACTCTTACTAGCTTTGTGACCATGGGCAAGTCATTTTACCTTGTTTATCTGAGTTTCCTCCAGTGTCTTTGCCAAGAAAACCCCAAAAGGGGTTGAAGAGTCGGACACAACTGAAAATGACTAACCAGCAACTGTTTTAGTCACTGGTAATACTAGTATGAAAAATCTTTGCCCTCAAGAAGCTTAAAATATAGTATGATCAGAAGATTTTTTCATGTTATTATAATATAAATATATTGTCACAAATACATACAGAAGATGAAACAGGGAAGGATGAGAAATTAGGGAAAGAGAATACTTTTTGCCAGGGGAGGAGAATGAGAAATCAGGAAAGTTTTCATGGAAGAAGTATTATTTGACACTAGAGATGTGTGTGTGTACATATACATATAAATGCATGTATATAAAACCTTCTCTTCTACATATATGGTTAGACACATATGCATGTATGTGTATATATGTGAATCTATATATGCAAGTCATTTAACCTTGTTTGCCTCATCAGCAGAATGAGCTGGAGAAGGAATTGGCAAATCACTCTTAGTAGCTTTACCAAGAAAACCACAAATAGAATCATGAAGATTCAGATGTCACTAAAATATCTGAACAACAACAATTACCATACAATCAGTAAGATAACTTTGCCAATCCACCGATAATCAATATCTGATGAAGCATATCAATACCAATATCAGGGGAGGCTCACTAAAGGGATTTCCCACTGTTCTGGTAGTTATAGAGTGTAGAGTCCAAATGTAAAATAGGTTTTATATAAATATTAAGGTATTCTAGGTGATGCTTCTGTTGGGAGATGACATTGGGTTGATAGCATCAAATATTGGAACATTGCAGAATCTCCTTAATGAGGTCCATAATTACTTAAAAGAGTTTGGCCTAACTATGCACACAGGGGGAAAATGCAGAGAGACAAAGAATGTCTCCTGCCAGACTGATAGGGAGTTGGATGGCTAATTCGTGGAGCTGGCCCATCCTTACATGTACCTTGGACAGCATTGGAGGACAGCCACCTGGGGCCAGAATTGAATAGAAGAGAAGAAAATAGAGAATTGTATTTGGAAATTATATAGCACTTTTAACGATTGCAAATTCTGTTGTGAAATAAAGATCCACCTTTTAAAACTATTTTTATGTCTTTTTTTCTTTTCTTTTAAAATTTAATTTTTCATATGGACAGAAGTGGGTTTTATCTATGTACTACCTCTCTGCCAAGGTGGAAGAAAGTTAAACAGAACCCAAAGTAACAAATATATGTAATTGAGCAAATAAATTCCCATTTTGGTCATGTTCAGAAGTACTTCTCATCCTGCATTTTGTCCAGTACATTGCTTTCAAGGGATGACTAACATGGTTTATCATTAATATTAAGTAAATTAAAGTGGCTATCATTTTCAGGAATGCCCCCTAAAGAAAAAATAAACACAACAAACTAAACCTGTTTCTCCACAGATCCTATAATATTTTATTCTTTTTATGTCACAATCATGAGAATACTGGTTGAAGGAATTGGGGACGTTAATAGTTTAAGTAAGAGAAGGCCCGGGGGAACAAGATTTGAAAGGCTATTGTGTCCTGTTTGGCCCAGAGGACAGAACCATGAACAAAGAGTAGAGGTATCCAAGAGGGACTATTAGGCTTGATAGCAGGAAAACTTTCTAACAATGAAAGCTATACATAGTGGAACAGGGGGATAGATTGCTTAAGATATGGCAGGTTCCTCCTTGTTGGAAGTCTTGCAGTGGCTGGAGGAAGATCTGTCAAGTATGTTGTGATGAGTATTCTTTTCAGGGATGGGTTTGACAATTAGTTGCTCTATGGGTAAATCATTATGTCTGGAGTCAGGAAGAAATGAGTTCAAATCCAGCCTCAGATACTCATTAATTATGTGTCTCTGGGAAAGTCATAAAGCCATTGGAGAAGGAAATGACAAACCACTCTAGTATCTTTGCCAAGAAAACTGTATACCTTGTCATGAAGAGTCCAACATGGCTGAACAAAAGTGGGCTTGACTAGAATGTAGTTGAGGTCCATTCCAACTCTAAATTCTGAGACACTCTAGTGAAGGCTAGTAAGCACATTTAATATTTCAACACCTTCTGATCTGGCATTTTGGACCTTGATTTAAAAGCTCTCCAGCACGGACTTAAAAAAAACAGATTAGAAATAGCATTTCCTTTGTTGTGATTTGCATTATTAATAGGAATAATGTAATTTTAAATAGCTATTTTGTGTATGAAAGCTCCCCCAGCACACATCTGTTCTGTTCTGAGAAGTTATACCAGAAGCTTAGTGTATTCACATGGGAACAAAGAACACTGTAGTTTGGAAATAGCAGTTGTAAGCTTGTATAGGAACAAGGAAAGATAAGCTGAACAGTGATAGCTGTTTGGGGACTATTTGAATAATCAGGAGGTTGTCTCCATCTGTTCTGAGGCTGTTTTAACCCAAAGATAAAATTATGTGAACTCAAAAGAACTCAAATATTAGTTATAACCTGATAGATTTATTTGGTACATTTTAGCACTTCAGCAAAGTAATAATCACATGCTAAATGAAGATCTGAGTATTTTATATACTTTTTTGATAGACCTGATGCCAATACTCATATCAGATTGTAATTCTAACAGGTCAGAATTTGATTCATGGAAAATGCCACTTTTTGGCAAAAGTGGAGAATATCCCATTTCAATTGAGATCCCAACTGACCTTAGGATTACAATATTTTTTCAAATGCCCATTTCGATGTCTTAAAAAAATTAGTGCTGTAATTTTTTTCATTCTAGGGAGCTCTCAAGGAGGAACTTCCTCTAGTAATGAAGATTAGCACCTTCTCTGCAACTTGTAGAGTTGCTTGGGAACTGAGAGGAGTTGTGGCTTGTCCAAAGTCGGAGAAGCCAGGTCTTCCTGAGTCTGAGAGAAGAGATCCAAGGCACCCCAATGCCTTTCAAAGGGGTTCTTAGATGAAAGATCTATGAATGCATCCCAATTTGCATTTCTTCCTTAGACAACAGGGGGCCAGCCTTCTGGTAAGGACCTTCTCTGAATGCAACTTGCCTGTTCCTCCAACATTGCACATACAACATTATCAGGTTATACTTGAAAATGTCCAATTTGGGGAGTCCCTGCCTGAGCTTGCTTTCTGCCTTGGAGAACCCAGGGTCAGATTGAGAACCCTAAAATTTAAGTGTTGGGAGAGCTATTCTAATTTAGCAGTATGTGATGAATCAGGAAACTTCTCAATTCTTTTGCTGAAGTCACCAGAAAACTGCATTTAAGATTATTTCTTCCAAAGACTTGTGTTTTACTTCTTCCTAAGTTTCTGAGGTTAGTAGCATCATTTTATTGAAGAAAACAAAACAAACAAACCTGAGCTATGAGAGATTAATTAGTTGAAGGAGCTTGGGGACCAACTACAAACTCCTTTGCTTGGCATTTAAAGCTTATTACAACCTGGCTCCTTCTCTCCTCATCTCTGCCCTTTGGAATTCCTGATTTCCTCCAGGATTCAGCTCAAACCCACCTTTAACCTTTAAGTCTTTCTTCATTTCTCCCTCTCCTCAAACCATTCTCGTGCTACTAAAACTACCTCTCATTTATTTTGTATGTATAATATACTTGTATATGCAAATGTTTCCTCCATCAAGCTTCTTGATGGCAGAGACTATTTCCCTTTTGTCATTGTCTCTATAGTGCTTAGCATAGCACTTGGTACATAGCAAATGCTTAATTTGTAATAGTTTTCCATTTCTAAAATTTTATGTCTCTAAGATTTTAGGTCCTGTAAATGAACATAAAATACTTTAAAATCCAATTTTTTTTCTATTCTTTCTGTCATGAAGCACCTTTCTTTGGTATATCAATCCTTCAAATAATCTGCTGCCTGATATATTCCCTTTACTGGTATAGATAAATTGATAAATTGATTTGATGATTGATTTAGCCAGAAGAAAAAAAAAGTGGTGACAGTAGAGAGAGATGATAGGTATCCTGTCCCTTATGTATTCTGGGGCAAATTACTTAATCTTTCAGTGCTCTGAATTCTCCAAGATGATAAATTAATATTTTGTTGCCCCGAATTCATAGGAGGAATTTCTCCATCTGACAGTTTTCTAAGCCAACAAAATTACAGAACCAGTTCCTGTTCCCTGTTCTATGATATCTGTCCTCAAGTGTGTGAAGGACTTGTTCTGTTTGGCTACAGGGAGTGGAACTAGAGCAATGGATGGGGGAAACACAAAAAAGAAAATTTTGATTTGTCAGGAAGTATCAAACATCTGGAACTGTCCAAAAGTGAAATGGGCTGTCTTGATTAAAAAAAAAAAAAAAGTGGATTTCATATTGAAGGATGTGGGGTTCTGGATAACTTGCCTGTTACGTTATAGAGAAGATTCGAATTCAAGTACAGGTTGAATGTCCCCTGAGGTTACTTCCAACTCTGACAATCTGTGATATGATTTCTATTACACAAAAATCCATGCAATAGTCTAGTACAAGAAGAAATAGCTTCTGATTTATGTACTCTTTGATCACCATATTACTAATTACCAGGAAACTTGGTTTCTAGTTCTAGTTTTTTCCACTAATTAACTATGTGACCGGGGTCTAATCATGTAATATCTTTCATCACCGAGAATTCGGTGATTCTAAAATTTTAAATCTCATCAATGGTCATTCTTCCTAATAGGAAGTGTATTTGCTCAATACGCCAATACCTCCATGAATCTGCCACCTCATTAATCTGGGTTTTTAACATTTTATTCATTTTTCAATCTAAATTTAAAAAAAGACCAAAAAAGAACATTTTCATATACATAGTCAACTCATTAATTTGTATATTCTCTTCATCAGTGCCTATCACAACCCATTCAATCATTTTATCTTATGTGATTTTTCTCTTTGTTCTCCCATTGATTCTTAGTGTAGATCCTCCCAACATGTATCATGCATATAACAAAATATACAAACTAGTATCCTTTTCTATTTGACATAAATTATAGACAAAGAATGGGAAAGTAATGAGTGACTTCTTTCAAAATAAAATCAAAGCAGCTTTGACTAACACACTAGTAAGAGAGTTTTAAGATGTTATTAAATTGAGAACTTTTTTTCTGGTGTTGATGTCAGTACTCTGTCAATAATACCTCAGTTACAAAAATATTGGATATTTAGCAATCTTACCTACCTGGATGGAATAAATTGAGAAACAGGAATTAAACAACAAAGAAAATCTCAGAGTATCCAAAATATCACAAATTTCATATATTGAAATTCCTATCTTTCAATCATAAGAAAATCCACCAAAACTTTTCTCCATACATTTTTACTCTTACTATTTATAAAACTGAAGCAAGTTTATCTATTTAGTTCTTAAGTCCACAGTAAATTAAAATTAATCAGGGATATTTAAAGGTAGACTTATTAGATAACAGTAAGATCTGACAGCAAGGGAAGAAAAATAGAACTACAAGTCATAGAGAACTCAAAAAGAAAAGCAGTTTGAAACCCCTTATTATGATCATGTACATATCAATTAAATTTGAGCATAGCCTGCATTTGAACAAGTAATCATCACAATTCGTAATGACTATTAGAGTTATTAAGAAAAGGTGAAGTTATAAGAAAAGTTTAAGAAAATATGGAGGCATATATTTTACCAAATGTTTCAGTAAAATGCTTAAAATAAAGATTTTTATATGCGAAGAGTGCTTGGGTATACAGAAAAACAGATTGCGCAGAATGACTTAGTCCTCAAAGGTTCTAGATAGTTTTTACTATCCTTAAAATTCTGAACTATTCTGAAAATTCCTTGATTTCAGTTAGGCTTTTTATTCTTCTTAATTTTGTATTAAACTCTTTAGCTTATGAATATTTATCAATACATATGTATTTTTCCTTTAACTGCATGAGAAAAATCAACATCTTTATACTTAGACATGGATTATGATTAATCTTTTACTTTTAGTCCCTTCATTGATTTCATACTTAACTTATAATTTTCCTTTCAAAAATCACTATTTCAAATGCTTCTGTAGAATCTCTCATATGAATCCATGAGGAAAGGCTTCATCTAAAGTAGAAAAAAAATATGCCTGTGATTTAATCTATTTTTGGTGTGGAAATAAATTCAACTAAAAATGTCATTACTTTTAAATAAGATCTAGGTCAAAGGTTTTAAAAATGGAGTCTACAAACCCCTAAAGGGCTCATGGATAGATTTTACTGAGTTTGTGAATTTAGTTGGAAAAAAATCATTATTTAAAATTTTCACTGACTTTTGCAAAAGTCAGTGAAATCCTATGTATTTAATTTTATGCATTTAAAAGCATTATTCTGGGAGGCAAGCCATCAGCAAGCATCATATGTAATTATATGTAATAAGCATCATATGTAATGGAGACAAACTAGAACCATTCCCAATAAGATCAGGAGTGAAACAAGGCTGCCCACTGTCACCATTACTATTTAATATTGTATTAGAAATGTTAGCTTTGGCAATAAGAGAAGAAAAAGAGATAAAAGGAATCAGAGTAGGTAATGAAGAAATGAAATTATCACTCTTTGCAGATGACATGATGGTATACTTAGAGAACCCTAGAGACTCAACTAAAAAACTACTAGAAACAATTCACAACTTTAATAAAGTTGCAGGATTCAAAATAAATCCACATAAATCATCAGCATTTTTATATATTACCAACAAAGTTCAGCAGCAAGAGATAGAAAAAGAAATTCCATTCATAATAACGGATGATAGCATAAAATATTTGGGAATCTATCTGCCAAGGAAAAGTCAGAAACTATATGAACTAAACTACAAAACACTTTCCACACAAATAAAATCAGACCTAGTCCATTGGAAAAACATTAAGTGCTCATGGGTAGGCCGAGCGAATATAATAAAAATGACAATACTACCCAAACTAATTTACTTATTTAGCGCCATACTAATCAAACTCCCAAGAAATTATTTTACAGATCTAGAAAATATAGTAGCAAAGTTCATTTGGAAGAACAAAAGGTCAAGAATTTCAAGGGAATTAATGAAAAAAAAAAGACAGATGAAGGTGGCCTTGCTGTACCAGATCTAAAACTATATTATAAAGCAGCGGTCATCAAAACCATTTGCTACTGGCTAAGAAATAGAGCAGTCTATCAGTGGCACAGGATTAGTTATCAGGACAATCTAGGTAAAAACCTTAACAATTTAGTGTTTGATAAACTCAAAGACCCCACCTTTTGGGATAAGTACTCACTATTCAGCAAAAACTGCTGGGAAAATTGGAAACTAGTGTGGAAGAAATTAAGGCTGGATCCACACCTAACACCACATACCAAGATAAGATCTAAATGGGTTCATGATCTAGATATAAAGAGTGATTTTGTAAGCAAGTTAGAGGAATGTAATATAGTTTACCTCTCAGACCTGTGGAGATGGAATAAATTTATGTCCAAAGAAGATCTGGAACTCTTAATTGAACACCAGATAGATAATTTTGATTATATTAAGTTAAAAAGTTTCTGTAGAGGGAAGCATCTAATTGGGAAATCATCTTTACATTTAAAGATAAAGGTCTCATCTCTAAAATATGTGGAAAATTGTCTCATATTTATAAGAATTCAAGCCATTCTCCAATTGATAAATGGTCAAAGGATATGAACAGACAATTTTCAGATGATGAAATTAAAACTATTTATAATCATATGAAAAGGTGCTCCAAATCACTATTGATCAGAGAAATGCAAATTAAGACAACTCTGAGGTACCATTACACACCTGTCAAATTGGCTAAAATGACAGGAAAAGATAAAGACGAATGTTGGAGGGGATGTGGGAAGACTGGGACACTGATGCATTGTTGGTGGAGCTGTGAACGGATCCAACCATTCTGGAGAGCAATTTGGAGCTATGCTCAAAAAGTTATCAAACTGTGCATACCCTTTGACCCAGCAGTGTTTCTATTGGGCTTATATCCCAAAGAAATCATAAAAGAAGGAAAGGACCCCACATGTGAAAGAATGTTTGTGGCAGCCCTTTTTGTAGTGGCTAGAAACTGGAAACTGAATGGATGCCCATCAATTGGAGAGTGGCTGAATAAATTATGGTATATGAATGTTATGGAATATTATTGCTGTGTAAGAAACGACCAGCAGGATGATTTCAGAGAGGCCTGGAGAGACTTGCATGAACTGATGCTTAGTGAAACGAGCAGAACCAGGAGATCATTATTCACGGCAACAACAATACTATATGAGGATCAGTTCTAAGGGACATGACTCTCTTCAACAATGAAATGCTTCAAACCAGTTCCAATTGTTCAGTGAAGAGAGCCACATACACCCAGAGAGAGGGATGTGAAATGTGGACCACAACATAACATTTTCATGTTCTCTATTGAGGTTTGCTTGCATTGTATTTCCTTTGTCGAATTATTCTTTCTTGTAGTTACGATTTCTCCTGCACAAAAAATGATGCAATAACTATACATATATTTGATTTCTTAAGTATTCTAACATAATTATCATGTAGTGGATATCCTGCCATCTAGGGGAGGGGTGGGGAGTAGGGGGGAAACATTTGTAACAGAAAGCTTTGTAAGGGTTAATGTTTAGGAATTACCCATACATATGTTTTGCAAATAAAAAAATAAAAAAATAAAAAATAAAAGCATTATTCTGAGAAAGAGTCCATTGTTTTCACCAGACTCACAAAAGGGATTCATTTTACACACACACACACACACACACACACACACACACACACACACACATATATTTAAGAATCTTTGCTCTAGATTAATTGTACCTTTCTGGCTGTCTTGAGTCATCCCATGGATTTGCTAAAAAATATTGCCAATGTCTTGTTAAATATGGAAAGCCTCTCTGCAGGTTAGGTGGCTCCTATGGGGTGAGCTTATGATAATATTTCTCTCTTTTCAATTTGCCTATTACTTCAAGGTGCCCTATCCTTCCAGACATCTAGGTTCACAACTTTGAGAGTCATTCTTGCTCCTTATTCTTCCTCATTCTGCACATGCAATAGACAATGCTATGTCTTTCAATTCTAACTCTGCAACACTTCTTGCATCATATCTCCTCTATATATTTTTAGAGCAATCACTCTCATTCAGGTTCTCATCACTTTTTCCTGTCTGTCTTCACTAGGGGAAGAGCCTCCAAATTGGTATTCTTCTTTATTATTGTGAAAGCTTTTTATTTTCAAAATAAATGCATGGATAATTTTCAACATTCACCCTTGCAAAATCTTGTGTTCTAATTTTTCCCTCCCTTCCTCCCACCCCCCCACTCTTTGAACATAGTTCCAAATTGCTCTCTAGAATGGTTGAATCAGTTCACAACA
>JAJPUD010002930.1:193629-235006 GCA_023553655.1 Myrmecobius fasciatus
AGAGAGGCTTGGAGAGACTTACATGAACTGATGCTGAGTGAAATGAGCAGAACCAGGAGATCATTATACACAGCAACAACAGTACTATATGACGATCAATTCTGATGGACATGGCTCTCTTCAACAATGAAATGTTTCAAACCACCTCCAATTGTTCACTGAAGAAAGCCATATACACCCAGAGAGAGGGATGTGAAATGTGGACCACAACATAACATTCTCATACTCCTTGATTGATGTTTGCTTACATTGTGTTTCCTTTATCTGATATATCGTTTGTGTAGATAAGATTTTTCTTGCACAACAATGATAAGTTTGGAAATATGTATACATATATTCGATTTGCCAATATTTTAACATAATTTACCATGTGGTTGATTTCTTGCCTTTAGGGGAGGGGTGGGGAGTTGGGGGGAAAAATTTGTAACGGAAAGCTATGTAAGGGTTATTGTTGAAGAATTACCCACACATATGTTATGCAAATAAAATAAAATAAAATTAAATTAAATTAAAAAAAGATTTTTGTATCAATATTCATTAGGAAAATTGGCCTATAATTTTCTTTCTCTGTTTTCACCCTACCTGGTTTAGGTATCACATCATATCTGTGTCATAAAAGGAATATGGAAGGACTCCTTCTTTCCCTATTTTTTCCAATAGTATGCATAGTATTGGAATTAATTGTTCTTTAATATTTGGTAGAATTCACTTGTAAATCTTGAAATGTCTGGCCCTCCCTGAAGATTTTTTTCTTAGGGAGTTGGTTAATAGCTTATTCTATTGGGTTTTTTTCTAAAATGAGACTATTTAAGTAATGTATTTCTTTTTATTTTATTTTTTTATTAAAGCTATTTATTTGTATAACATATGTATCGGTAGTTCCCCAGCATTGATCTTTACAAAGGTTTCCATTACAAATCTTACCCCCAGTCCCCTCCCCTCCCCTAGATGGCAGGAAGTCCACTACATGTTAATAATGTTGAAATACTTGACAAGTTATGCAAGAAAAATCCTATCTACAAGAAAAAAAAAATCAGATAAAGGCAACACAATGCAAGCAAATATCAATAGAGATCATGAAAATGTTACGTTGTGGCCCATATTTCACATCCCTCTCTCTGGGTGCATATAGCTTTCTTCAGTGAACAATTGGAACTGGTTTGAAACATCTCATTGTTGCAGAGAGCCATGTCCATCAGAATTGATCATCATGTAATACTGTTGTTGCTGTGTATGATGATCTCCTGGTTCTGCTTGTTTCACTCAGCATCAGTTCATGCAACTCTCTCCAGGCCTCTCTGAAATCGTCCTGCTGGTTGTTTCTTACAGAGCAATAATATTCCATAACATTCATATACCATAATTTATTCAGCCACTCTCCAATTGATGGGCATGCCTTCAGTTTCCAGTTTCTAGCCACTACAAAAAGGGCTGCCACAAACATTTTTGCACATGTTCCCCTTGAAATCCTTTACCTTTTGTTCTTCCAAATGAACTTTGCTACTATTTTTTCTAGATCTGTAAAATAATTTCTTGGGAGTTTGATTGGTATGGCACTAAATAAGTAGATTAGTTTGGGTAGTATTGTCAATTTTATTATATTCACTCGGCCTACCCATGAGCACTTAATGTTTTTCCAATTGACTAGGTCTGATCTTATTTGTGTGGAAAGTCTTTTGTAGTTTAGTTTGTATATTTTCTGACTTTTCCTTGGCAGATAGATTCCCAAATATTTTATCTTATCATCCATTATTTGGAATGGAATTTCTTTTTGTATCTCTTGCTGCTGAACTTTGTTGGTAATATATAAAAATGCTGATGATTTATGTGGATTTATTTTGAATCCTGCAACTTTATTAAAGTTGTGAATTGTTTCTAGTAGTTTTTTAGTTGAGTCTCTAGGGTTCTCTAAGTATACCATCATGTCATCTGCAAAGAGTGATAATTTCATTTCTTCATTACCTACTCTGATTCCTTTTATCTCTTTTTCTTCTCTTATTGCCAAAGCTAACATTTCTAATACAATATTAAATAGTAATGGTGACAGTGGGCAGCCTTGTTTCACTCCTGATCTTATTGGGAATGGTTTTAGTTTGTCTCCATTACATATGATGCTTGCTGATGGTTTTAAATAGATGCTACTGAGCATTTTAAGGAAAAGCCCATTTATTCCTATACTCTCTAGTGTTTTTAATAGGAAAGGGTGTTGGATTTTATCAAATGCTTTTTCTGCATCTATTGAGATAATCATATGGTTTTTGTTAGTTTGGTTATTAATATAATTAATTATGCTGATAGTTTTCCTACTTGGTCTTAGTGTACTGTTCTGGGGATGACTTTCTGTAATCTCATTGCTAATATCTTATTTAAAATTTTTGCATCAATATTCATTAGGGAAATTGGTCTGTAGTGTTCTTTCTCTGTTTTCACCCAACCTGGTTTAGCTATCAGCACCATATCGGTCTCATAGAAGGAATTTGGCAGTATACCTTCTGTCCCTATTTTCTGAAATAGTTTGTATAGTATTGGAATTAATTGTTCTTTGAATGTTTGGTAGAATTCACATGTAAATCCATCTGGCCCTGGAGATTTTTTCTTAGGGAGTTGGTTAATTGCTTGTTCTATTTCTTTTTCTAATATTGGGCTATTTAAATAATTTATATCCTCTTCTGTTAACCTGGGCAATCTATATTTTTGTAGATATTCCTCCATTTTATTTAGATTATCAAACTTACTGGCATAAAGTTGGGCAAATTAACTCCTAATTATTGCTCTAATTTCCTCTTCATTGGAGGAAAGTTCTCCCTTATCATTCTTGAGACTAACAATTTGATTTTCCTCTTTCCTTTTTCTCATCAAATTAATTAAAGGTTTATCTTTTTTGTTGATTTTTTCATAGAACCAACTCTTACTTTTATTTATTAATTCAATAGTTTTCTTATTTTCAATTTTATTAATTTATCCTTTTATTTTTAGAATTTCCAATTTGGTATTTAATTGATGGTTTTTAATTTGTTCTTTTTCTAGTTTTTTTTTTAATAATAAGCCCAATTCATTCATGTTTTCTTTCTCTATTTTATGCAAGTAAGCATCTAGAGATATAAAATTGCCCCTTATAACTGCTTTGGCCATATCCCACAAATTTTGGTATGTTGTCTCCTTATTGTCATTCTCCTGGATGAAATTATTGATTGTGTCTATGATTTGCTCTTTCATCCATTCATTCTTCAGGATTAGATTATTTAATTTCCAATTAACTTTTGGTTTATTTTCTCCTGGCCTTATATTGCATGTGATTTTTATTGCATCATGATTTGAAAAAGATGCATTTACTATTTCTGCCTTTCTGCATTTGATTTTGAGGTTTTTATGCCCTAACACATGGTCAGTTTTTGTATAGGTTCCATGGACTGCTGAGAAAAAAGTAAACTCCCTACTGTCTCCATTCAACTTTCTCCATAGATCTATCATACCTAACTTTTCTAACAATTGGTTTATCTCCCTAGTTTCTTTCTTGTTCATTTTGTGGTTTGATTTATCTAATTCTGAGAGAGCAAGGTTGAGATCCCCCACTAGTATAGTTGTACTGTCTATTTTTTCTTGCATCTCTCTTAATTTCTCCCCTAGGAATTTGGATGCTATTGCACTTGAAGTAATTTATTTCTTTTCTGTTAATCTGGGCAATCTATATTTTTGTAAGTATTTCTCCATTTCACTCATTATCAGCTTTATTGACATATAGTTGGGCAAAATAACTCCTAATTATTGCTCTAATTTCCTCTTCATTGGTGGAAAGTTCTCCCTTTTTAGTTTTAATACTAACAATTTGATTTTCTTCTTTCCTTTTTCTAATCAGATTAATTAAAGTTTATCTATTATGTTTTTTTTCATAAAACCAACTCTTAGTTTTGTTTGTTAATTCAATAGTTTTCTTTCATTTTTATTAATCTCTCCTTTTATTTTGAGAATTTGAAATTTGGTATTTAATTGGCAGGTTTCAATTTGTTCATTGCATGCCCAATTCATTGATCTTCTCTTTCTCTATTTTATGCAAGTAAGCATCTAGAAATTAAAATCTTCCCCTAAGACTGATAAGGGATTTCAGGCCCAGCTGTGTTGCTGAGAACCAGCACACACTGGGTGAGTTCAGAAGCAGTAAGTCAGGGAAGCTGCTGGCTGCAGGTACTTACAGGAGGTGGAGTTCTTGGTTTCAGGTTCCCAGCCAGAGGAGAGAACTGAAGGAGGATGTAATCCCAGAGGTAACATCCCCCATACTCCAGGACTAGTGGTTATTATGCTAATAAACTCTTATTAAAAAACAAAAACAAAAAATAGAAATGAACTGGCAAAGGAGAAAGAACCCAATTATAAAAAGTTACTCTGGGAATAGGGAAGACTGGATTTCATCTTCAGAGGAGGATACTGAAGTAAGGAAAAGCCTCTCCTATCCCAAAGAGTAATGTCAAATGGTCATCTTCCCAAAAATAATTCATAGAAGAACTCAAAAAATATTTTAAAAATCAATTGAGAAAGATTGAAAAAATTAATAAGAACAATCCAAGAATAGCAAGAAAATTATGAAAAGAAAGTCATTTGACTAGAAAAGGAGATGAAAACTCTTAAGGAAAAAAATGACTGAAAACTAGAATTGGGCAAGGGGAAGTTAGTGAAATTATAAGAACCAAGAAATAATAAAACAAAATTTAAGGAACGAAAAAATAAAAGAGAATGTGAGATATCTCAACGAAAAGCAACAGATCTAGAGAGCAGATCAAGAAAAGAGAATAATTGGACTATATAAAAACTATGATCAAAAAAGAATCTTGATAAAATAATACAAGAAAGAATTAAAGAAAATTGTCCAGAAGTGTTAGAACAAGAGGGGAAAGTTGAAATAGAAAAAGAAAAAATTCACTGATCATCACCTCAAAGAGATCCTGAGGAATACTTATACAATGACCTCTGCCTCTTAGAATCCCTACTTCAAATCTTACTCAATCAATGAGGGTTTTCCTCATTTTCTCAGCTATTAATGCCTCTTCTCCACTACATACAAAATTTCTAGTATTTTTTTAAATATTTTATATATACTTATGTATCTACATACTATCTTCCCTATAGAAAATAAGTTCTGTGAAGGTGAGGAATGTTTTATTTTTCTCTGTCCCCATTTCCTAGAATGAGCTTTGTCAAATAGCTGCAATGAACCTCAGAGATCAGTCATTCTAAACCCTTCTTGCCTGGAAAGTTTATATTACTTGCCCAAAGTCATATACTAGGTCCTTAAACTCTTTGCATTGCACCAAGTATCTATAGTAAAGGCTTTAACGGATGCTTATTGATTGATTCATTGAACCAGAATCACAAAAGAAGGGTGGGATGGATGCACCTCAATCTGACTTGTTGAGGAAAAAGTCCATATTGATGAGATAAAAATTCCTTTGGAAAATTTTCTGGTTTTGGATTGTGAATACATCAGAAGATCAGATTAAAGTTGTTTTTTCAGAGTAATTTTGTTTGCTGGGCTGTCATGATTTTTGTTTGACATAATTAGCAAGTTTATATAATTTTTTACAAGTTAGAATTCAATGTCAAATGCTTTTTGTTTCACTAGCACTAGCAAAATAAACAATTGGATAAAGATGAAGGAAAATATCAAAGCACCAAAATAAAGATGGTGGCAGAGATAGGTCAGGAAGTAAGGAAGTTCTGCTTTGGAGTAAAGAAGTCATTTCACAACATAAAACTGAAGGTTGTATCCAAAGTAAAAATGTGTTAGCTTGAAATAAAGTGGATGTAGTCCTGACATGCTGCTGATTTATTTTGTGGCTGGTCCACTTCAATTAACAATGATTTGAGTAGTTGATTTATTATTTATATTCTATAATATTATTAAATGTACTCTCCAACATGAATAATAACAGTGGTCTGTGTTCATATGAACACAATAGCTCAGTGACTATTTTAACAAGACTATCAACCACAAAAAAATAAGGAAAAAAAAGAAAGAAAAAATATATTTTTGCTCTTGAAAACTCTAACCTTATAGTTGTGAGACCTTATGATTTAGTTTGTATCATTGACACAAAAATGAATAAGGCAAAAAAAATCTTTATTTTAAAAATTCAAGTGAATTAAAATTAATTTTTTTAAATGTTGGGAGAAATTTCTTTACCACTGAGGTAATTGTAATTGCATGTGGGATATGACAAAATAAGGACTTGACTAGTCAAAGTTACTGAAATAGAAAAATTAAAGCATTTTCAAACTTTGTAAGAAATAAATTCCGTAACAAAACAATATTGCTTTGTTAAATTGTTCTAACCTTTTCATACTAGAAACTATATACATCTCTAAAATTTTTAATTGGTTCTTTTTTTCCTGATAAAAAAGTGTGATTTGATTTGAAGATGAAAATTATTTAGTAAATAAAATTCAATTAACAGTTAGCTTTATAGCTTGATATATTGCTTCTATAAAGTAAGGAATACCTAACAACAGGCAGGTTCAAATCTCAGTTTCAGCATGTCTCAAAAAATCATTTTTTATACATCCTAATTTCTGACTATATCTGTCTTCCTTCCCCTATCCAGTGAGCAATTCTTTATGATAAATGAAAAAACAAAAGCTAAAAAAACCCTTTCAAAATGAGAACAAAAGCAATTTAATGGTAACAATTAGCAATGCAATAGTCTAACAGCATATGCCATCTGCAATATTCCACACGTAGAGTCCCCCACCTCCACAAAGAAGGAAAACAAGTCCATTTTTATAACTTTTTTTCAGGCCAAGCTTTTTTTTTTTTTAAATAATTACACAACTCAGGCAGTCCTTTTCTTTTTCTTATACCACCTGTTCCAATTGGCCCTGTTCATTCAGAAGATAAATAAAATAAAGTATTGACTTCCCCTTGCATTCTGTTTCTATAAAAGGGATTTTTATGATCAGCTCTCATCCTTAAACAAGTAATTGGCTTTTGTTGCTTAATCAAGTTAATCAATCAAGAAGCATGTATTAAATATTTAGGAGTTTCAGGGCTCTAGAGGTATAATCACGAAGCAGCCCTACTCTATAGAAGCTTATGTTCTACTAGAGGAAACAACATATTCATGCACACAATATAAACACAATTTTGGGGGAGAAGAGCTTGGATCTGGGGAATCAGGATTCGTGTAGGATTTTGGTACTAAATCTTGCAAATCCCATTCTAAGTGTCAAAGGGCAGTAAATAAAACCAGAGATTCTAGGCCTTCTCCCTTAAGAGCTACCAAGAGTTAATAATAGGCTTTTCTCCGGAACCATCAGTCTGGGGCCTCTGCTCCTTTGGATCGGGATTTTACTACTAGGAGCTATTATGTGAATGGAGTTTTCCTGGCATTTCACAAGCCTGTTTCTGTCTCCCACTATGGCAGGAAACATAAAAACAGTATGAATCCCAGCATCAAAGATAATCTGATGGCCCGGGTTAATAGAAATTTGTCATCCAACTGCTATTTAAAATGAGCAAAACAAATTTCTATTGTTTACAGGTATTATTTTAACTAAAAACCTTTGGATGGACAGTTTCGATGAGCTCATAATGCCTTCGTGAATCTTTTCCTCTGCAAAGAAAGGGTCAGCAGCCCATGAGTTACTTCAGCTTGTCTTGCTCCAGCGATGATTTTTTTTAAGGGCAGTGATAGATTATTTCTCTAGGTACAATGATGGGCGGCAGTCCTTTCTGAAGACTTTTCTCAATGCAGCTCTTTCCTCCCACATATGTTCCCAGGACACTGTCAATAATCACCACTTTGGGGATGGAGGTAATGTCACTGTTGTTTCTATTTGGCAGCAGAGCCATCTGACTCCTGCAGTGCCGGCAATTAAAGTGACATTTCCTGGAAGGGTTGTCAGCTGGGAGCATCTTTGGGAACAAAGAGAGGAGAGACTAAGCAGGATTACCCAGGGCTACTTAGCCTAGATTTACAAGGCCTGAGGAGAGTTACAGAGGTGCCCTACAACTGCCAAGCATCCCAGACGTACTGAACGAGTGGGTATGATCAGACTGAAAGTCTTTTCATCAGCTCACAAAATTCTAACATGGTTTTTTTCTCTGTTCAAACAGTTCTAGGCATCTTTAACAGCAAGGCAATTCCTAATTATACTTGCTTGTGCACTAGTAAATGGAAGCACATTATACTAGAACTCAGGGTTTTGTTAATTTAAGGGGTCGGAAGCATGTGTATAATGTAGTATAATGTCCTGGATGGAGAGCAGGCCTTGGAGTCTGGGTTGAAGTCTTGCCTCTGGCACATGCTGTCTGACCATAGGCAAACTACTTAGCTTCTTGAAGCCCCAAGACAATAAGCTACAGATGAGTAGGGAGTTACCATGGCAGGGGTTCTGCAATCCAAAGATATTACTTGTCTAGAGACTCTCATTCCTCCCTGCTCCCCATATCCCAAGAATTAAATCAATTGGCATTTAAATATCTCCATTTTAAATTGCAATTGCATTATTATATTGAATCTTAGAGATAATCTAGCTCAGAGATTCTTAACTTTTTATGTGTGGTGGAGCCCATCAGCAGTCTGGAGAATCTAGATCTTTTTTCAGAATAACATTTTAAAATATGTAGGTAGAATTACAAAAGAAATGAAATAAGTTGAAATATATATATATAAATCCAGGTTAAGAATCCCTGAATTCTAATTCAACCTCCTAAGAGCATAAAGAATATATAGCTTGCTCAATGTAACACAGTTAGTGACAGAATTAGGAGAAAGACAAAACAATAAGTGAAAGGGTACATTTTTTCAAATGGGTTAGAAAAAATTATAGACAAAATAAGAAGATGAACATATATAAAATGGTATGAAAGAATTCATGGACTCTCTTTGTAAAATAGCAAAATCAGTCTCCAATACCTTGGCTGATAGTGAAATGCCGGAGAAACTGAGGCAGAATAAAGATTAGAGATTTTTAATAATTTAAATAGTGGAGAGTTTGGCCTAGTAGCCATATTAGCCAGCTGTCTGGATAGGACTCTTGTCTCAAAGGATGCAGCCACAATCAAGAGATTCCAGAGACTCTTATAGTGCTCCAGCGATCTGGAAACAAAGTCAAGAGGAGGTAGAGCACGAGGAGTATAGAAATTCCAGGAAAGGACCATCAATTCAGTTCTGACAGGTTGGGGGTATAGAAAAAGAATCACAAATTCTGATAAGAAGCTAGGAGACACTGAGTCTGACACCAGAAAGATATGCTCAAACCTTGGAGATAAGCCATCTGGAGTTTTCTGACTCTTTGGAATGTTAGTAGGCAGAGCTCCTGGCCCTAATCATCTCAGTCCTAATGGCCAGGAAGGGGGGTTGCCACCAGGGAGACTGAGGTAGAACAATTCAGGGAAACTGAGGCAGAATAATTCGGGGAAATAGAAGAATAAAAGGGAAACTGAGGCACAGGAATTGATGCATAGTAATAGGTCCATGATATACAGAAGTATCTTTTCACATGTAATATGTACTATATTACATGTTTTGGATTATTTTCCCTTATGCTGTTTAAAATTTCTTTTCCCATGTTGTATACTTTTGTTCCTCCTTTTCCAAAATTCCTCTTGTATATCTATTGAAAAAGAAGCAAGGTCATATACTAAAAATACTATTGAACTGCAGGTTAGGAAATCTGAGTTTAAGGATAAGCTTTGCTACTGACTATTTGTACATCCTTCTTGTTGCTTTCTGTGTTATTCTAAGTTTGGTTCCATGGCTTTGAAAATCAAAAATCATATAATTACAAAGTTAAGGACATCAAAAGCTACCGAGTCCAATCTATACCTGAACAGGAGTCCCTTCTACTTCTTTGATCTGCAAAATTAAAATGGAATCAAGAATAGGACAAATTTAAGGCCATGAACATAAATCATTTTAGAGTATATAAAATCAACTCTTACAATCCTTAACAGGTATAAACTTTTTGTGTTAAGTATTAGATAGTGTTATGAGGCATCATGGCAATTCTATTAGAAATGGTGTTCCAAAAGTCTCAATCCTGTTTCAATAATTCAGGTTTCAATTCAAGTTTTAAAATACAGAGCATCACCAAAATCTTAGTGCTGTTTTTAGTCATTAAAACTCCTTAATGCAGCTGTTTTGTACTTTTGTGGTGCCTTGTCTATGCAAGTATATCTTAAAAGGAGGGTACTATTTCCCCCACATACGGATGTTTTATTACTGAAATAGAGAGAAAGTGAGCCCTAATATCCTTTTAAACAGGGGTAGAGAAACATTTTTTCTTCCAAGGGCTGTTTGGATATTTATAACATTATTTATGCATCATTCAAAATCATCAATTTATAGAACTAAAGCAATAAGAGCTTTCTATACCTAGCTTTCAGCTCATCATTGCTTTAATTGGCTTAACAAATGATTTCTTAAACCGCACCTGGCCAGCTCCCCCCCTCCCCTCCTCCACACAAAAAAAGATATCCTATTTCCCTGTATACAGAGACAGACACACTTAATTTAGGCCCTATTACTTGTCCATTCTTCCCTTAGGAAAGAAAAATAACAAAACTCTTCCCCCTTTAAATTTTCTAAAAATATTTATTTTTTTTTATTTTTACCAATTACATGTCAAAACAATTTTTAGCATTCATTTTTACAAGATTTTGAATTCCAAATTTTTCTTTCCTTCTTCCCCTCTCTCCTCTTCCTAAAATGGTAGGTAATTTGATATAGTTTATTAATGTAAACACATTTCCATATTACTTACAGTTGTGAAAGAAGAAACAGATTTAAAAAAAAAAGAATAAAGCATGCTTCAATATGCACTCAGAGTCCAACATTCTTTATCTGGATGTGGATACCATTTTCTTTTCTGAGTTCTTTGACTCCTATGAGAAGAGCTGAGTCTTTTATAGTAGGTCATCATACAATGTAGTTTGTACTGTGTACAATGTTTTCTTGGTTCTGCTCATTTCACTTTGCATTACTTTGCACAAGCCTTTCCAGGTTTTTCTGAAATCTGACTATTCATCATGTCTTATCACACAAGAGTATTCTGTTACATTTATATACCACAACTTATTCAGCTAATCCCCTATTAATGGGTATTCTCTCAATTTCCAGTGTTTTACCACCACAAAAAAGGGATGTTACCAACATTTTTGTTCAGTAAGTCCTTTTTTCCCTTTTTTATGATCTCTTTAGGGATATAGATCTAGTAGTGATATTGCTAGAGCAAAAGGTATGCACAGTTTGTTGTCTTTTTAGGAACAATTCCAAATCGCTCTCCAAAATAGGTAGATTATTTCACAACTCCACCAACAATGCATTAATGTCCCAATTTTCCCACATCTACCCAAAAGTTATACTTTTTTTTATATTAGCCAATGGTAACTCTGAGTTGTTTTTACTTGCATTTCTCTAATCAAAAGTGATTTAGAGACTTTCTTCATATGCCTATAGATACTTTGATTTCTTCATTTGAAATCTGACTGTTCATATCCTTTGACCATTTATCAATTGGGGTATGGCTTGTATTCTTACAAATTTGATTCAGTTCTCTATGTTTGTGAAATGAAGCCTTTATCAGAGGTATGTGTTCTAAATAGTATTTGTCAGCTTTCTGCTTTCCTTCTAATCTTGATTTCATCAATTTTCTTTGTGCAAAAACTTTTTTACTTAATATATCAAACTCACATGTTTTTCATTTTGTAATGCTCTTTATCTCTTGAATTAATTTTCTCCTTTAAGAATTTAGATGCAAATTTGAAACTATGCTCAAAAAGTTATCAAACTGTGCATACCCTTTGATCCAGCAGTGTTTCAACTGGGCTTGTATCTCAGAGAGATCTTAAAGGAGGGAAAGGGATCCACATGTGTAAAAATGTTTGTGGCAGCCCTTTTTGTAGTGGCAAGAAACTGGAAACTGAATGGATGCTCATCAATTGGGGAATGACTGAATATATTATGGTATATGAATGTCATGGAATATGATTGTTCTGTAAGAAATGATCAGCAGAATGATTTCAGAGAGACCTGGAGAGACTTACATGAATTAATGCTGAGTGAAGTTAGCTGAACCAGGAGATCATTGTACATGCAACAACAAGTTTATACAATGATCGATTCTGATGGACATGACTTTTTCCAATAATGAGATGATTGAGGCCAGTTCCAATGATCTTGAGAAGAGAGCCATCTACACCCAGAGAGAGGACTGAAGGAACTGAATGTGGATTACAACATAGTATTTTCACTCTTTTTGATATTGTTCACTTGCATTTTTTTTCTTACTCATTTTCTTTCCTTTTTGAACTTATTTTTCTTGTGCAACAAGAGAATTGTATAAATATGTTTGGATTTAACATATATTTTAACATGTATAACATATATCAGATTCCTTGCCAAATGGGGTAGGGGTGGGGAGAAGGAGGGGAAAATCAGAAACACAAAGCTATGCAAGGATCAATGTTGAAAAATTATCCATGCATATGTTTTAAAAATAAAAAGCTTTTAAAAAAAACAGGGAAAAGAAAATTCGATGCAGGTCGTTCTTCCCACCTCCCCACACAGTCAGTGCTGGTCAGTTGATGCCCAAGAAGCTACTGCTGCTGCCCCCACTGTCCATATCCTTGACCTTTCATGTCCCAAGGATCTTGGTGCTAAGTTGGAAAAGTCTGTTGTATACCAGGAGACAAATGGAGAAACAAAAGTTGAAATAAAATAATCTGTTCAAGGTCAGATATTTCAAAATATTTTCATTCTACAGACAATACCAAGAGATGTGAATGTGGCTGTTATGGAGTTATTGATCATGTTTATGCACTGAATAAATATTATTTGTAATAATAGTAATTAATGTCATTAATTATATTATTACATAATATAATTTCTGGTACAAGCATTTCCAGGTTTTTATGAAATCTCTCTACTCATCATTTCTTATCACACAGGAGTATTCTGTTACATTCATATATCACAACTTATTCAGCCATTCCCCTATTAATGGGGAATGTGCCAGAAAAATTATTAAAGTCATCCCTTACTTTCCCTATAGCAAAAATAGCAAAAATGAGAAAAAGAGGCTCCATTGTGTCCAAGTTCCTAGCTTCTATGTTAGCCAAAGCATATTTAACACACATTATCACTATGGATCTTCATCAGAAGGAAATAAATACAAGGCTTTTTCAGCTTTCCTGTGGACAGTCTTAGAGCATTTCCTTTTCTACTTCAGTATATCCAAGAAGAAATTCCAAATTACAGAAATGCAGTCATGGTAGGCAAGTCTCTTGATGCTGCAAAAAGTGCCCAATCATATGCTGAGAGACTTAAGTTTAGCTATATTATATGAAGAAGCTTGGGGTACAAAGTCTGAGATAGATGATGGGCGTCCTTCTTCTCCGATGGTCAAAAATACCTCTGGTCTTGGGTTGCCTTTGATGATGGCCAAAGAAAACCACCATTCACTATAGTGGGAGATCTTGGAGGGTGGATAACCCTCATAATGGAAAACATCATTGATGACGTGGAAAGTTTTGCTGCTGCTGCTGCTGAGATACTCAAAGAGTGGGTTCCTACAAGATCTGTTCTGGCCACTCATGGCATCTTGTCTGCAGACACTCTGGTCTCATCCATTGATGAAGTAGTGGGGACCAAAACTGTTCCTCATAAGTACAGAAGCTGCAATGTCCCAAGATAAAGATTGTGGATATCACTGATTCTTTCAGAAGCAATGAGGAGAATCCACAATGGGGAATCCCATGGCTTAGCTATTTAGAAACATTATTGTAGATTTTGTTCTGGGACATTTGAGGAAGAAAGGCACAGCCTTTTTATGTACATCAAATGTTTCTTTGGGGAGGAGAATGCTGAAGGTTTCTTAGATGGTGGAGAAGCAAAAAAAATTTAAATTGAGCAGTGTATATAGGAGAAACTTTCTTTTGCATGTGGAAAAGCATTGTGACAGATGATTAAAAAGGAATGAATCAGTAGGCTGAAAGATCTACCAATTAAATTCTTTTTAATAAAAGCTATTAAGTCTCACACTTAAAATGAATCCATTTCAAAGACCTGCCTGGAATGGTTAGTAATTCAATTGGTTCATTTCTTAGAAAATGGATTTGTTACATTGAAACTGCTTCTACAAACAGAATACTTATCTATAGAGTTTATGTATCAATTATCTGTTTCCTTAAAGGATCTAAGTAGTCTGAATAAATATAAGCAAGAAGGTGACATTTCATGGTGCTAAATGAAGTTTATACATGGGATGAGAAATAGTACAGTGATATCAAGATTGGGCTGTCTAGCCTATGAATCTGGCACCCTATATATATACATATATATATGCAGAGTTTTCTTAAGTTGAAAATTAAATAACTTTATCTAATTCCATTCTGTCTTATACTGGAGAAATAAGCCCTTCTCTCCCTACTCCCCCCTCCTTACACATGCTCATCCATCCCATGTCCTTTCCCATCCTACTATATGACGTGCGTGAATGATTAATATTTGGGACTAAAATAATAAATTACAGCATTATAAATTACATGGTAACATAAGATTAAAATCCCTCTTTATTAGCTCAAAATGACTGGATGATGAGTGAAATGAATAGATTCACGCTTTTGCTTGTCACTAACTAATCTCATCCCTTCTAATCAGGGGCCAATCATCTGTTGGAAATGAGGGTGTAGCCTTACTTCTCTGCAATGACCTAGAACTCATTCCATTTTCATTCATATTTGAAGGTTAAAAAGCATAAATGGAATACAGCGCAGTCACATTTCTGCCAGCAATAAGTTCCTAAGACTCTAGATAGAACTTTTTAGCCAATTTAATTTTGTTCTTTCAGAGCTGCCTTACATTACTGAAATTTGGTACTGTTTTGAAAATAAGTAGAATTTTGGTTGGAAAGACAGTATAGTTTCTAGGATGGAGCTCTAGATCAGGTAGGTCTCCAGAGATGAACCACCTGTGCAACATTGAGAACATTCAGAGAACTTCTCTGAACGGATCCATTTCCTTCACTGTAAGTCACAACAGTATGGACTGAGGTCTCTTCAGTTTCTAGAATCTACTGGCCTGTTTACCACTTAACTAAATTTTGCATTTTATTTTAATACCATATAGTAAATATATTCTTTATTAGAGTTCAAAGTTTCCTTGTGGCCAAAATGTATTATTTCTTCACTTTTGTCAAAGTTTGGTATTGGAAGGCTGATTTCAGTTAGTCTGGAGAAAAATTAATCATGGTTGTCCAAGGGTTAACTCAAGCTAAATGAGCTAGTTTTATTTTCCTTACTGTCATAGAAATTTACTAGGATGTAGATGGGTATGATTTTTCATTGCCTATTGGTAGCTTTTAGTGAGATATAGTTTACTTCTTTGTCTCTTTTAATTAGATCTATTATTGCTTTTCCTTTGTCTGAAATCAGGATTGTTATCCCTGCTTTTTTTGTTTTAAACTTCTGCTCCAGCTCCTTGCCTGTAATCTGTGTGTCTTTCCGCTTTTAAGTGTTAAGTTTTGTAGCATTTTTTTTGGTTTTTTTTTTACCCCAGTCTGTTATCCATTTATTTTTAATGGGATATTTCATCCCATTCACATCCACAGTTATGAATACTGTGTATTTCCCTCCATTCTATTTTTCCTTCTGTTTGTCCTCTTCATTCTCTCCACCATTTCATTTCTCAATAATGTTTTTCTGTCAGTCTCATCCTCCTTTTCTTAATCTCCTCTCCTCCTACTTCCCTGTCAGGTTAGATAGATTTCTATATTCAATTGATTGTGTATGTTATTTGCTCTTGGAGTTAATACTGATGAGACTAAGGTTCTACTGATGTCCATTGCTCACCTTCCTATCTTCCCTTCCACTGTAACAGGTCTTTCATGTGAAGTAATTTATCCCATTTTGCCTCTCTTTTCCTTCTGCACCCAGTGTGCTCCTCTTTTGCCTTCCCCTTTTTGTGTCATTCCTTCAAATTCCTGTACCCTCTGTCTATGTATATTCCTTTTAGTTGTACTATTAGTGATACAATTTTTAAGAATTATAAGAATCATCTTCCCAAGTAGTTCAGCTCAATTGAATCCCTCATGTTTTTTTTTCCTCTTAAGGCTTCTCTTGGGTCTTGATATTAAAATATCATTTTTGGTTCAATTTTGGTTTTCTCCTTATGAAAACTTGAAATCCTTATATTTCATTGAATGATCATTTATTCCCTTGATGTATGAAGTCTGATTTTTAGTTGTTGTCCTAGTTCCTTTGCCTTCTGGAATATCATGTTCCAGGACTTCTGATTCTTTAATGTTGCAGCTGCTAAATCCTGTGCAATCCTGATTGTGGCTCCCTGATATTTGAATTGTTTCTTTTTGGTCAGTTGTGGTATTTTTTTTTCTTGGCCTGATAGTTCTGAAATTTGGCTATTATGTTCCTTGGATTCTTTTTTTTTTGGGGGGAGGGGGATCTCTTTCCTGAGTTGATTGCTGGATTCTTTCAATCCTATTTTGCCCTCTGTTTTTTCCTTGGTAATTTCTTAAAAGATGCTTTCCAGGTCTTCCTTTTGATTATGGCTTTCAGGTAATCCAATAATTCTGACATCATTTCTCCTGAATCTGTTTTCTAAGTCAGTTGTTATTCCAATGAGATATCTTCTATGTATTCATTCTTTTGAATTTGATTCTTGATTTCTCAGTCATTAGCTTCCACATACCCATTTCTGACTTTTAAGAAGTTGTTTTCTCTTTAGTTAATTTGATTAGAAAAAGGAAAGGATAACCAAATTACCAGTGTCAAAAATGAAAAGGGTGAACTTACCACCAAAGAAGAGGAAATTAAAGCAATAATTAGGAGCTATTTTGCCCAACTATGCCAATAAATCTGTTAATCTAAATGAAATTGATAAATACTTACAAAAATATAGATTGCCCAGATTTACAGAGGAGGAAATAGATTACTTAAATAATTCCATTAAAAAAAAAGAAAAATTGAATGAGCTATTAGTGAACTCCTTAAGAAAAAAATCTCTAGGGCCAGATAGATTTACAATTGAATTCTACCAAATATTTAAGGAACAAATAATTTTAATACTATACAACCTATATGGAAAAATAGAAGGGGTCCTACCAAATTCCTTTTATGATACAGTTATGGTGCTGATACCTAAACCGGAAGGGCCAAAATAAAGAAAGAAAATTATAGACTAATTTTTCTGATGAATATTAATGCACAAATCTTAAATAAAATATTAGCAAAGAGATTACAGCAACTTATCATGAGGATAATACCCTATGGCTAAGTAGGATTTGTAGCAGGAATTCAGGGTTGGTTCAATATCAGGAAAACTATTAGCATAATTGACTATATCATAACCAAACTAACAGAAATCATGCAATTAAGAAGTTGTTTTCTCCAGTTAGCTTTTGTATTTCCTTTTCCATTTGGCCAATTGTACTTTTTAGGATTTTCTTTTTTCAGTGAATTTTTGTATCTCCTTTTCCATTTGGTCAGTTCTACTTTTTAAACAGTTGTCTTCTTTTTCCAAGCTGTCAACTCTTTTTTTCATAATTCTCTTGCATCACTCTCATTTCTTTCCCCAATTTTTCTCTCTTCTGTGATTTTTTAAAGTTCTTTCTTGAGCTCTTCCATGAATTCTTTCAGGGTTTGAGACCACTTTCCATTTTTCTTTGGGGTTTTGCTTATCAGTGTTTTGATTTTGTTGCCCTCTTCTGGATTTGTGTCTTGGTCCTCCCTTTTACATAATAACTTTCTATGATCAGATTCTTTTTTTTTTGGTTGTATTTTTTGCTGATTTGGAGGGGGGACTTTTTTTTAAATTGTGAGTTCTGCTCACAGGGTAGAAAAGATATTGTCTCAAGCTTCAGTAGCTGTAAGCCTTGACTACTTACCTGGTGCTGCATGGATATTGCCCTGAGACTCTCAGACCTTGTGCTGGTTAAGGGTGAGGCTGGAGGCTGGAGGCTTTCTGGGTTTGGAAGCTTACCTGGTGCTAAGCTGGGGTCCTAGTGGTAGGGTCTGGCTTGTGCTGAGGCCAGGTGGGGTATTTCTGCATTTCCCTGGGGCTACACTGAAGTGTGGCAGGGCAGGCCTGGTGGCTGCCTGTTTGCATAGGCACTGGTAGAATTGTCCAGGGCTGTGCTGACCTACGAGGAGGTTTGGCCAATGTAGGATGCCTATTTTCCTGGGGCTTCACTGAAGCTTCTGGTGGTTCCCCTGACTATGTTGAGGCAAGTGGTTTGCCAGGGTGGGACCTGCTACTGGGTTGCTGGGATACTTCCTGTCCTGGAGTGTACCTCCTGTTTACTAGAGTAAGACCTTTCTTGCTGATTTTTCAAATGTCTTGGGCTAAGATTTTTTCACCCCATCTTTTTGCTAGTCCTGCTATCCAAGGATTTGTTTTAGGTTGGTTGTTTGGAGATGATTATAAGAGAGTCATGTGATTTACTGCTTACTCAGCCATCTTGGCTCTCGAAAAATGGATGTATTCCCCACCACCAATTTTTTTTAAATAAAGCTTTTTTATTTTAAAAATATATACATGGTTAATTTTTGACATTCATCCCTACAAAGCCCTGTGTTCTAATTTTTTCTTCCCTTCCCTTACACCCTCCCCCAGTTGGCAAGTGATCCAATATATGTTGAACATGTGCAATTCCTCTATACATATTTCCACAAATGTCATGATGTACAAGAAAAATCAGATCAAAAAGGGAAAAAATGAGAAAAAATAAAATGTAAGCAAACAACAACAAAAAGAATGAAAATTCTATGTTGTGATCCCAACTTAGTCTCCACAGGCCTCTCCCTGGTGTAGATGGCTTTCTTCATCACTGAATAATTGGAACTGGTCTGAATCACCTCATTGTTGAAAAGAGCCATGCCCATCAGAATTGATCATCATATAATCTTCTTGTTGCTGTGTATAATGATCTCCTGGTTCTGCTCATTTCACTTAGCATCAGTTCATGCAAGTCTCTCCAGGCCTCTCTAAAATTATCCTGCTGATTGTTCCTTATAGAACAATAATATTCCATAACATTCATATACCATAATTTATTCAGCCATTCTCCAACTGATGGGCATCCACTCAGTTTCCAGTTGCTTGCCACTACCAAAAGGGCTGCCACAAACACTTTTGCACATGCCCACCACCACTTTTAAACCCACACTGTCATTAGCTATTTCTTCTCTACCTCTAAACTGACAGGCCTTAGTTAATAAAAATTTATCCATTGTCAGCTGTTTTTATACTTTTAAACAGTGAAGTCTATTGTGGTTGATAACCAACATCCCATCATGGAAAATTTATGCAGAAGAAAAAAAAGTATAATTATTCCACTGAATTGAAACAGAATGGGCATGTAAGATGTGCTAATATGCCAAAGCATAATAGGATTACAAACTAAGAGCTAAAAGAGACATAAGAAACCATCTATTCCCAGTACCTCTTTTTACAAATGATGAAATATAGGTCTAGTATTGTTTAGTGATTTGCTAAATAAAGATCACACAGTTATCTGGGATTTAAACACAAATCCCCTGACTCCATATCTAGCACTCTTTACAGTACTCCAAAGTTTTCAAAGGAAAGGTTATAGCAACTTGGTTTGTTTACATCAATGACCTGTGATTTCCTTGTGGATCACATCCCAGGTAAAATATAGTATTAAAAATATGCTAGAGAATCTAAGAATCAAAGCAACTTTTACTTATAATTACTCAGCAAGTAAGTGTCCAGAGAAGGATATGAATTAAAGGCTTATTATCTCCAAGTCCAAGATTCCATGTGCTTTATCATTTGATTCTTCAGATTATTTTAACTTGAAAGAGAAGAAGGTTGGGAGACAAAAAGTAAATTTTCTCATCATCAGGCATATAAAAATCCCTTTATGTAATATTGAAGAACTGTTCTTCATAGTAATACTATTCTTCTACTCCATAAGAATAAATAGAAATTTATGTTAAGTGCCTTATTGCCCATGGATTGAAGAGCATTTGATATATATTTTAGGTATTCTTATCAATGGACCTAATATTCTTTAAGTTTGTATTTTTGAATTTCCAATATTCTCATTTTCTTAGGAAATGGCCTGGGGTTCTTGCTAAGTAAAATGGAAACTAGAAAAATGCTAAACGCAGAGAAGGTACATTATTAGGATCCAATTAAAATGACAGAAAAGAGAAATGATAAGAGCTATAAGATATTCTCCCTTTCCCCTAATAAAGCAAGTATTTGGTAGAGGAATCCAAAAAGTCATCAAATTTTAGTGTGGGAAATGATCAGTAAAAAAGACCTAGACCAACCCTTTCATTTTACATGTAACATTTGAGAGCACCTCAGGCCTTCCCAAATAATGGGTATGGAATGCCAGAGGATGCCTGTCATTGGGTAACAATTCTCTTTTGAATTCACATATGCTAAAACCACAGCTCACACAAAGGTGTTTACCAGGAAGGAGCAGAAAACACAATTGGTTGTTTTTTGTTAGGGTAAGAGAATTGAAGCAATCAGGGATAAGTGACTTGCCCAGAGTCATACAGCTAGTAGTGTCAAATGTTTCAGGCCCTCCTGACTCCAGACTTGTTGCTCTATCCACTGCACAACCTAGCGGCCCCACAACTTGTTATAAAAAGGTATATAATACCGTTGTATGGAAGAAATAAAGGAATCAAATCTTCCCCACTCCTTAAAGCAGGAACATACTCTCCCACAAATGCAAGCACTTTTACAGAAAAAATTGTATACATGTAGGGAATGTGTTTGAACACGTTTGATAGGGCATTTGCTTCCGATGAGAACAGGACACACACAGGGAAGATGCTGATGTCTGCTAGGAATGTCACTGGCTGGGGTCCCCCAGCCTTCTTTCTGCCATCTTGGTCAGATGATGGTTTTTTCTGGAAATGATCTCTATTCCTGATACCTTGCCTCTGTGGGATGCCTGTCTGCGGGGCAGTGCTAGTCCTTGTACTTTGGACAAGGCCCAGCCCATAGTAGACACTTCATAAATGTTTACTGACTCGATGATGAGGCAGCCTCTGAGGTCACATCCAACTCCAAACCTGTTGCCAGCCCACATTCTTGGTTTTCCATGTGCTTATAAGGCGGGCAAAGCCTGACAAAGCTTTAAGCTCAGTCTTACATACTCATGGAGAAAGGCTAATCTGATAGTGACTTAATTTACCATGTTTCATTCTCCTTAGTAAGGCTACAATTTTTGTATTCCTGGCATGTTTTGGGAACATGCTTTGAGACATGCTTAAGAAAGAGCACCGGAGATGGAGCTTGGGAAACATTAAGTTTAGGGAAACTCCAGGGCAGGAAATTTATCTACTAAGGGCTATGATTACATTTATTTAATAAGCTAATTAGACTTTAAGTCATTTATAAAGTATAAAATTCATAAGCATATCAGAGATAACTTTTTTAGTGCTTCCAATAGTGATAACATAGAAGAAATAGAAATTTAATTGGGCATTTAGTTTTGCTTCATTATCCTAAATTAATTATGGTCTTATTTTGGCAAAGATACCATTTCCTGAAGATGGAAAGGTCAAAATTGGTCATTTTTAAATAAGGTGAGTGCAAGTACTTACACACACACACACACACACACACACACACACACACACACACATTGTTATCCTCTTATTCATGAGAACACCTAGAAGTTTATTTAAATTTCAATAGCACAGTGATTTTTAAAAAGTTAACCTTTCTGGTTATGTTTCCTTTTCCAGGCCCCTCTTGACGGGCAGAAGGTCTTCCCATTTTCTGCATTTGAGTGGTACAATAGACAGAATGTGGGCCTGGAGTCAGGAAAACCTGAGTTAAAACGCAGATACTTATTAGCTAGAACCTTGGTCAAGTCACTTAATACGAGTTTTCTCAATTATGAAATGAGAATAATAGTACCTACCTTCCAGTGTTGTTTTCAGGGTCAAGAAAAAATATTTGTAAAGATCTTGACATATGATAGATGATCCCTTCCTTCCTCCCTCCCTCCTTTCTTGATTCCTTTTTTCCCTCCTTCCTTCTTTCCCTTTCCAATTTCTTAATAGGGAAGAAAACTCCTCTATCTCTATCAACTGCTAACCTTAGCCCAGATTCCCCCTTCTCAAAGTTTATGTGCTTTACATCTCCAGCCCAATTTCCCTTAGAGGACAATGTCATTTCCACCACTTGGATAGGACAGAAATGATTAAGTATATTTTCCTTCCTGCCTATCCATTGAATCTTAAGGGCAACCACACCTTTACCTCTGCCTTGTGGCTGAACTCTTCAATAATATGTTGTCTTTCTCAATTAAATTGTGAACTCCTGGAAAGCAGTGACAAACTATTTGTTTGACCTGCAATGAGCACTTAATGCTTTTTTCATTCAAATTGTTTTATAGTCCCTTGATTAAACAAAACAAAAACATACTTCTTCTTCAAAGCATGTTGGTAAACATTACAAACCAATGATTCCCTTGCCGCCTTCTATCCTGAACTTTAGCTTATTTGTTTCTCCAAACAACTAAAAAAATCTTTTAGACTTTATATAACAAAATAAGCCTCATATCTCAAATTATACTTCTATTCTTTCCCCAACTGAGTATGTCTTCAACAGATCTTATTAAACCAATTAATTGAATTACTATAAGTAAAAAACAAAATGCCAATGTTAAAATACTAACTTGATATCTAAAATGTGGACTATCATTTTAAGATAAAATAACTAGATTTCCTACATTCTTTTTTATTTTCAGAAATTATAACTTTCCACATAGCAAAACTACTGAAATTCAATTCAATTTGACAAGCATTATTGAATATCTACCAAGTGCCAGGCATGATCCTGGACACTAGAGAGAAAAAGACAAAAATGAAACTTTCTGTGCCCTCAAGCATCTTACATTCTATTGGGAAACTTTATCAGTGAAATTAAGTAGTAAAAATTGAGGCAAGTCTCTTGTTCATTTACAAATTAATTTATTCCACTAGTAATGCATCTTAAAGTAATGCATATATCATATACAATATTTATTAAGTCCCCACTGTATATGAGGTTCTGGACTCAGAACTCTATGTGGGATGAGTGTAACATGCTGAATTGAATTCAGCTTGCTCAAGATTATAAATCACCATACCTAAATAGAGAGAGGATGTCTTTGTTGCTCCTGGACAGGTCTACTCTGATTTTCCTGTAAATGTACAGATCTTTGAATATGGTTTAAGACACATGGATACTAGGTATCCATATTTTATGAATGTGACTTTTTTTGACAACCTGTAATTATTATTGTTATTATCATCCTTATTTTTAAAGAAGCATGGAAAAGGCAACTAATAAAGCATTTGAAACGCCATGTATGAACCAGATTGCTCCCTTAAATAGATGCCCCATTACTGGAGGCAATAAACACCACAACTTACTTCTTGAGATTTTACATGCTTAGGAATCCCTTCATTATAATGAATCTCAAAAATCCAAGAAAACAATATTGATTCCCTATAAAACATGTCAATATTTCTACCTTTGTTAACTAAAGCAAGACTCTTTTGATAGTTTGACAAATATAAGAATTTACCATTTACACAGAATATTAAAATTTGTAAAATCTTGCATATGGTCTAGAATTGTCAGGTACTACAAAGGTTATCTGTTTCAGCCTCTTTAGTTCACATTTTGGGAAACTGAGGCCCAAGGAGACTGTGACAGAGAGAAGATTTGAGCTCAGGCTTTCTTGACTCCAAATCCAGCCCTAGATCTATTATGCATATAATGTTCCATATGAACATCAATGGTTTGTTCCACATTATTAAATTATGTTACTTCAGGCAAGTCATTTATCTTCCTATGCTGTGGTTTGCTCATATGTGAAATGGTTGAACTAGATTAACTTAAAAATGCCTTTCAGCTATACCATCTAATGATTCCCTGGACACTTGAAATTTCAAGCAAGTAACAGCTGGTTGCTGATTTATTGTATCCTTCCATTGGGAGATCATTTCCTTTTTTTGTAACTAAAAATGCCAACAGTAAATCCACTGCTGGATTCCTCTCTATTTTGCATTAAAAAAGAAAAAAAACTTTATTAATATAAAAACAATTCATTTAAACTGGTTGGTAATATCATCTATCCTTTTTAGCCTGTTACTTAATTTTTGCATCTTCACTTGTTTTCCATGTACTTTTACCAAGCCTTTCCAAGATTATGTTTGAAGGAAGCTAGCAATTCTCTCTTCATTCATACAAGTTCAAAAGACTTTCTTTTCTTTCGATTTGAAAATGTGAAAGACATTTAAAAACAGGTACGGAATCCTGACTGGGGACCCATTTTAACTCAAAAGCAGCACTACTGTGATCTTCTAGGGTCATTTCCTTCCCTTCTTTCAATAATGCTTTTATAATATATTTTAATTAAAATAACAAAAAATAGCTTGAGAACAACAAAATGGTGATTTAATTTTTTTTCCTTCAATGACATGACAATAAAATTCTTCCTTATTTGTTCATAAACTAATTTATCACACCATCAGTCTACGAGGAGACATAGCAAAGAAATAAGATCTCTAAAGTAATATAGTAAACTAATGGGTTCACAAAAACCTAGATATATTTTGTGTTTCTGCTTCAGGAGAATCTGTAGAAAAGACAACTATGCTTTTAACTAACTCCTTGGACAGCTTTTCCTCTTAAAAGTTTATAAAAGATTTAGATCATAAGGTTTTGCAAGAATGAATGTATAAAACTGTCTTTGTATGTATTTTGAAAAATAAAGAGCTATTATTATTTAAAATTAAAAAGTAAAGCAAAAATCTTCAGCTGTTATTCTTGAGTAATAAACAGCAGAATGAATAACTCACTTTATTATTTGAGATTGCTTTGTTTTCTAGATAGTAGTTTTCTAGTTAAAAGTTAGACTTTATAAATATTATTTTAACCATCCTGATGTAACTCCTGATGTACTACATTTTATTTTGCATAACTATGACATAAAGGAGAATTCTATGGTGGTGGTGGTAGGAGGAGAGTAGGAGGTATTTTAGGGAAATGACCATGCTTTAAGAACCAAAAAGCATCAATAAAACATTTTTAAAAGCAAAATATATTGCATACTTCCTTTATTTAAGTAGTGTGTTTACAGACACATATATGTGTCCATATACATATATCATAAATATACACCATGTTCAAAAATTTTAAAAAGCTTAGATGCTTCATATGTAATGGAGACAAACTAAAACCATTCCCAATAAGATCAGGAGTGAAACAAGGCTGCCCGCTGTCACCATTACTATTTAATATTGTATTAGAAATGTTAGCTTTAGCAATAAGAGAAAAAAAAAGAAATAAAAGGAATCAGAGTAGGTAATGAAGAAACCAAATTATCACTCTTTGCAGATGACATGATGGTATACTTAGAGAACCCTAGAGACTCAACTAAAAAACTACTAGAAACAATTCACAACTTTAGCAAAGTTGCAGGATTCAAAATTAATCCACATAAATCATCAGCATTTTTATATATTACCAACAAAGTTCAGCAGCAAGAGATACAAAAAGAAATTCCATTCCAAATAGCAGATGATAGGATAAAATATTTGGGAATCTATCTGCCAAGAAAAAGTCAGAAACTATACAAACTAAACTACAAAACACTTTCCACACAAATAAAATCAGACCTAATCAATTGGAAAAATATTAAGTGCTCATGGGTAGGCAGAGCGAACATAATAAAAATGACAATACTACCCAAACTAATCTACTTATTTAGTGCCATACCAATCAAACTCCCAAGAAATTATTTTACAGATCTAGAAAAAATAGTAGCAAAGTTCATTTGGAAGAACAAAAGGTCAAGGATTTGAAGGGGATTAATGAAAAAAAAAGACAGATGAAGGTGGCCTCGCTGTACTAGATCTAAAATTATATTATAAAGCAGCAGTCATCAAAACCATTTGGTACTGGCTAAGAAATAGAGCAGTCGATCTGTGGCACAAGATAGGTTATCAGGACAATCTAGGCAATAACCTTAACAATTTAGTGTTCGATAAACCCAAAGACCCCAGCTTTTGGGATAAATACTCACTATTCGGCAAAAACTGCTGGGAAAATTCGAAACTAGTGTGGAAGAAATTAGGGCTTGACCCATACCTAACACCACATACCAAGATAAGATCTAAATGGGTTCATGATCTAGATATAAAGAGGGACTTTGTAAGCAAGTTAGAGGAACGTAATATAGTTTATCTCTCAGACCTGTGGAGATGGAATAAATTTATGTCCAAAGAAGATCTGGAACTCCTAGTTGAACACCAGATGGATAATTTTGATTATATTAAATTAAAAAGTTTCTGTACAAATAAAACAAATGCAGACAAGATTAGGAGGGAAGCATCAAATTGGGAAACCATCACCATCTTTACATTTAATGGTTCTGATAAAGGCCTCATTTCTAAAATATATAGAGAATTGTCTCATATATATAAGAATTCAAGCCACTCTTCAATAGGTAAGTGGTCAAGGGATATGAACAGACAATTTTCAGATGATGAAATTAAAACCATCTCTAGTCATATGAAAAGTTGCTCCAAATCACTATTGATCAGAGAAATGCAAATTAAGACAACTCTGAGATACCACTACACACCTGTCAGATTGGCTAAAATGACAGGAAAAGATAACGATGAATGTTGGAGGGGATGTGGGAAATCTGGGACACTAATACATTGTTGGTGGAACTGTGAACGGATCCAACCATTCTGGAGAGCAATTTGGAGCTATCCTCAAAAAGTTGTCAAACTGTGCATACCCTTTGACCCAGCAGTGTTTCTACTGGGCCTATATCCCAAAGAGATCTTAGAGGAGGAAAAGGGCCCCACCTGTGCAAGAATGTTTGTGGCAGTCATTTTTGTAGTGGCTAGAAACTGGAAACTGAAGGGATGCCCATCAATTGGAGAGTGGCTGAATAAATTATGGTGCATGAATGTTATGGAATATTATTGTTCTGTAAGAAACGACCAGCAGGACGATTTCAGAGAGGCCTGGAGGGACTTGCATGAACTGATGCTGAGTGAAACGAGCAGAACCAGGAGATCATCATACACAGCAACAACCATATTACATGATGATCAATTCTGATGGACATGGCTCTCTGCAACAAAGAATTGTTTCAAACCAGTTCCAATTGTTCACTGAAGAAAACCATATACACCCAGAGAGAGGGATATGAAATATGGACCACAACGTAACATTTTCATGATCTCTATTATATTTGCTTGCATTGTGTTGCCTTTCTCTGATTTTCTTTTTTTCTTGTAGATAGGATTTTCCTTGCATAACTCATCAAGCATTTCAACATTATTAACACGTAGTGGACTTCCTGCCATCTAGGGGAGGGGGGGTAAGATTTGTAATGGAAAGCTTTGTAAAGATCAATGCTGGGGAAATACCCATACATATGTTATACAAATAAAAAGCTTTAATAAAAAAATAAAGAAAGAAAAAAAGAAAAAAAAAGAAAAAAAAAGCTTAGATGCTTGACTATGTCTAAGCATACATACAAATGTATAGACACATATGTAATGCATACACACATATACACCTGCATTTATGTAAGTTGCATACCAATCCAGAAGTCAGGTTCTAGTCTTCTGCCTTAATTTTGTTATCTTCAAAATGCAGGGCCAAATTGAATAATTTTTAAAGTTCCAGATAGTTCTAAAAATATCTAATTCTATGATTGTATGTTTTAGTCATCATTATGAATATCAGCTCATATAATCACAAACTCAAAGTCGGAAGGGATCTCACAGCTAATATCATTCTGATACTGGACCGAAAACATAAATTCCTTGTGAAGGGCTTTATTAACAACAAAAAATACCCAACTTGTAAGGTGGTTAAATGTTCTGGGATATAATATAGACAAGTAAAAAGCTACTTATTCCTCTCCATGTGATTTTTTCAGCTATGTGTCCAACACTTTAATTGAGGATAAACATGGAATTAAAGTCAGCTACTGTACTAGTGGAAAATTCTTCAACTTGAAAAGGTCGAAACTAAAGTCGAGGGAGGGCTGGTGCATGATTTTTTGTGTGCAGATGATTGTGCCCTCAATGCAGCCTCCAAAGCTGAAAAGCAATAAAGTATGGATCTATTCTCTGCTGCTTGTGACAATTTTGGCCTAACAATTAACACCAAGAAAACACAGGTCCTCCATCAGCCAGTACTACATCAACATATGTGGAACCATCAGTTACAGCAAATGGGGAAGTTTTGGGGATGATGTCTGGAAAGAATGATAATGCTGGTTAGTATGTATAAAGAAATTTAAGGTTTGCAAAACACTTGATATAGGTTATCTCATTGGATCCTTATTTATCTTTAAAAAATCTGTTGTCTTCAGATCTATAATGTACACTAAATCTAGCTTTCTTCTTCTCAATCTCCAATTCGAAGTCTAAAATGGCTTCTTTCCTGCAAAAAATTTCCCGTTATTTTCAGCTCAGCAATAGGCCTTTCTATACTGATGAATTAAATTTTTTAAAAAGTACTCCTTTTTTTTCTACACCTTTTAAAGAATAAAACCAACATTAAATCAAGTCAGGAAATTACTAATCATTTTGCTTTGGGTAGAGAAAGTACTATGCCAGGATAATTGAAATACCCCATCACTATTATATTATGCCTTCATTCTAGGCTTTTGATTTCTTTCCCAGTCTCCTTATCTATTTTCTCTTTCTGTCCAGGTGATTGCTAATGACAGTATTTCTTTTGTTTTCAGCTATATATTTCCATTTAGATTACTGGATTTCCACACATATCTTTTCATAGAATGATATTAAACTATTCCTCATTCCTTTCCCATAAAGCATAGCCTTTCAGAATCATATTCATGTCAAAAATCTACTATACCATTCTACCATATATCAATTAAACCTACAAGGTCAAATTTGTTTCCTTGCATTTTGATTTATAGATCACTTTAGTTGTTACTCATACTCCTTTGTACAGAAATCAGCAGCTATCAAGGTATTTGCTGACTTAATTAGGCAGGTCCTATCAGGTTCTTTAAAGAATTCCCCTTTATCTTCATCATTTGGCCCTAACGTGCATTTCTATGTATGTGTAATTATATCTCCATAACTATAGCTGTGTCCATACACATGAACATACACACATAAATACATGATATACATAAGAACATGCTAGTTCTCTCATTGATTTTTGCCTTTTGTAAATGAGCATTTGTATGACTATCTTCCATCCTACAATGTCGCTCCTTGCTATACTATTTCTTTCTCTTTTTTTCCCCCTGTTGATTAGATTTGCAAAACTTCAGACAAATGCATTTTCATTGGTCCTTGACTGGTGCACACCAGCTCTATCCAGTAGCCTGTTTTAAATTTTTAGCTCTAGTCCAGAAGTACAAAGCCCTTTCTCAGATGTCATTTTTTAATCAGCTTTTTGGTCCCCATTTAATAAAGTTATACCTATAAAAGTACTCCCTTAACAAAATTCAAAATATGGGATAAAAAGTTTAGACAGGTTCCTTTGGCTCTTTTTTGGAGGAAAAAAATTCTTCACACAAACAAACTCATATCCAGAAGAAAACATTTAGAAAACTATATAGTTGCCACAAAAATTACTTTTTGAGCTATAAACATATTTCTATTGAGAGATCACCATTTTTCTAATCACCTAATTTCAGAATTTTGGCTATTCCTTTACTTTCTCTGATCTCAGACCCATCCAGTTGTCAAGTCTTGTCAGTTTTGTTTTGGCATCTTATACAATCATATCCTTTTTAACACTTCATTGTCACAATTCTTTTTCACACCTTCAACATCTTTCCCTTGGATTATTTTGGTAGTTTTTGAGCTGCTCTCTAATGGTAGGTAGATAGTTCGATGGATAAATCTGTGGCCTGCCAATGACAGGCCAGCTGCAAGGGTTCTCACAGAGATCATGAAAATGAGAGAAGAAAGAGAAACAACGGTGGTTTTCAGTCAAGACATCTTTTTACTAACCTACTCTTTTAAGCTCTCTAACTACAAAGTTGCCAAGGAAACAAAAGGAAAACAAAAAGTAGATAAATCAGTCAGGGTATGAAGCAACTATGTGAATTTAGGGTTCAAGGAGAAACTTTTAACATTCTCAGACAAGCGGTCCATCCCCCAATCCAGCCTGTTTATCATATCATCCCTACAAATCTGTTCCCATCCATACCAGCATATCTGTTCCCAAAACTTCTCGGCCTCAGCCGGTTTATGGGCTGATTTTAATGGGGGTTCAGTACCAGGTCAGGATGATCTGGAATCCTGCCAACTATGCACAGCTTAAGCTGGTGTGATTATCAGTGCTGGAGTCAGGAAAACAGCTTCCTCAGTCCAAATCTGGCCTCAGACTCTTATTAATTATGTGACCCTGAGCATATCACCTAATACAATTTGCCTCAGTTTCTTCATCTGTAAAATGAGCTAGAGAAGGAAATGGAAAACCATTACAGAATCTTTGACAAGAAAACCCCAAATGGGGTCATGAAAAGCTAGATATGACTAAGTGACAACATCTGGTCTCTCCATCTTCAGGCTTTCCTCTTGCCAACTCACCATTGACACAGCTGCCAAATTGATATTACTACATCACAAGGTTGATCATGTCACTCCCCTCCTCAAGAAGCTCCAGTAGCTTCCTATTACTGTTTGGGTAAAGTACAAACTCCTCTAGCATTTAGAGCCCTTCAAATAATGCCGCCAGTCTACCTTTTCAGGACTGTTGTTTATTGCATTATTTATTCATGCTTTCCACACTGCTGTCAATTAGGTCTACTTGCTACGGCTTATTCTACCCTGGATTGCAGGTAAATATTTAACAACTGGCTTTCCAGAAAATTTACACCATACTTAAATTTAATCTGCATCAGAAATACTTTATTCTTCTTTTAAAGTGTAATCAATCAACAAAACAATAAAGAGTCCTCCTTTGTAGTGTTTGTAGATTTCTGACCTGTAAATGAGTGCCCTGAAAATTTAATACTTGGCAGCAAGAGCCCACTTCAAACTGCCCGGGAGTCTTTACATAGATTCTGCTTCATGCTTGAAATGCATGCTTTCACTTTTCCCTCTTAGGATCCCAATTTTCCTTTAAAGTTCATTTCAAGTGCAATTTCTCTCCTGATTCCCTAGCTACTAGTACTGCCCCCACCATTATTTTGCACTTATATACATAAATGTTGTTTCTTCTGATTACATGTAAAGTTCTCAAAGGCAGAAAATGTTTTATTTTACTGTATTCCTAAAATCCTGTATGGTGCTTGATGCAGAGAAAGTACTTAAAGAATTCTGGTTAAGTGAAATAAACTTCATCAGTGTATGAAGGATGCAGGAATTTTCACTTTTATTATGTGAGTAGCATTAAGGTGGAGTGGAAGAAATGCTGGCTGTGACATTAGGAGAACTAAATTCAAGCTCGGGGCTGTTTAATAAGGAAAGTGTCCCATAACACAAGTTTTGGGACCACACCCACACTCTGAAAATTAAGTCCTCAACACACCAGTAGCCCAGAAAAACAAATTCCAATATGAAAAATTAAAAAAAAAAGTTGCAGAACACGGTGAAAGAGGCAAGAAAAAAGGTAGGTAAAATATAGTGGAGTGTGTGTGTGAAGATTCAAAGAGTAAAGACAAGGCAGGGGTACGAAAGTTGAGGAAAGGCAGAATGAGGGTGCCAGAGACAAGTGGGGGAAGAAGCGGGAGTCCTTACTTTGCCTGGAGCTCCCAGTCCCATTCACCACTCTATCCCGGGGGCGGGAGTCCCTTAGTCCCGCCCCCACGCTCCTCCCGTCACTAGGTAACGAGGAGACGGTTGTCCAGGCAACGCAGGAAGCCAGTGGGAGGAGCCCGTCCTAGGCCACGTGGGGAGCGAGGGGGGGGGAACGAGGGGCGAGCGGGGCGGGGTGGAGGGGCACTCCTGTACAAATTCTCAGGCTTCCTCTTCCCCACGGAGCCAAATGCAGAACTCTGTTGCTCTGGCCCCGGCCCAAAGCCGCCCTTCGGTCCGCGCGGCACCCCCGCCTCTCGCGAGAGCAGAGCTGAGCCCAGGGAAGGGTTTGGGCGCCGGCGGGAGGGGGGTGGGGGGCCTAGTGGCTCGGGGGGTTGCCCTTGGGAACGGCGGGGGGTTGCCCTTGGGAACGGCGGTGGGAGCGGGGTGAGGGTGGGGGGTACAGGCTCATAGTGACGGTGCGCACCGGTACAGAGGCGGGCAACTGAGCCGGAGCCAAGCTGACGACCATGAAGCGAACGCTGTCAGGTCCGAGGCCCCTGGAGGGGACAGCCGCGGCAGGCTGGATGGCAGCGGGGGAGACCGCGGAGGCAGTGGCCGCGGAGGGCGCCTATTATTTGGAGCGTATCCTTGGTGCGTCGGAGGGAGGGGCCGGGCCGGGGGCCGCCCCTCAAGCCTAGAACTCAATTCCCACCCCGCCCCTCCCACCTAGCTACCTGTGGCGTCACATCTCAGCTTCTCCTCTGTAATGGGGTGGGGGGGAGGAGAAAGGAGAGAAGGGTGGGGCACTCATCTCCCACCTTCCTTCTGGTCCCTACTTGGTTTGCCAACCCACATATCCTTTCCCTTCCCTTTCTTGCTCTCTCGGGCCAGTGCCCGGCGAGCTCTAATCTGCAATCTCCTTTTATTTGGAGCAAAGGGCAAACTCACCAAGAAAACATCTTGTTAAGCGCCTACTGTGTGCATTTGGGTATTCAAAGAAAGTAGGACTATCCTGCTATCAATTCATAGTCCCATGGGAAGAACCACAAGAAAAGTGTCATGGGCAGGGAAGAGACAGGTGAAATTGGAGATAATCCACTGAGATAATTCAGAGTCATCAGGAAAGGCTGACTGTAAAAAGTGAGATTCTGGCTGAGAAATCTGGGAGAGTATTCCTGGCCTTGGGCACAGCCAGAGAAAATTCCTGGAGGCTGGAGATGGAGAAACATCAAGGGTAGTGCCCCTAGAACAGAACCCCCAGGGTGGAGGCTACAGCAAGAGTTGGAGGGGAGGGCAATTAGAAATGCTTTGGGATGCCAGAGAATTTTCTGTTTGGTCCTATAATTAGTTGGTAATGAAATATATTAATTTTCTGACACGAACAGAAGTGAGCCTTCGGAAAATAATTTTGCAGCTGAGTAGTGGAGGGACTGGAGTGTGGAGAATAAGGAGACCCTCGTAGTTGGCTATTGTGAATGGTGGAGATTTTAGTTGGTGAGGGCTTGCACCAAGGTGTTGGCAATAACTGAAGAGAAGGGGATGCATGCCAGAGATAAAGTGAAATCTACATGCCTGGCAACAGATGAGATTTGCCGGGTAAGAGAGGGATTTAAGAAATAGAGGCTGATACCTTAGGTTGGGACCTGACTTGTCCAGCCCTCTCCCAGATCTTATTATTATTCTCCCACCTTCTTCCTGAACCCCGCCTGTCACCAGCAAATGAGTCACTTTTCTCCTCCTTTTGCCAGTGATGGGAAGGGCAGTGCTGTAATCTTAAATCTCTAGTATGCTCGGGTTTTTTTGGGTACCTACAATGGAGTATGAGGCAAAAAGGGAAGAAGGAAGATTCCTTCTTTCCCTCTTTCCTTCCTTATCTCCCTCCTTCCTTTTTCTCCTTCCTTCTGTAATGCCGGAGAAACTGAGGCAAGACAAAGATTAGGTTTTTAATATTTTAATAGTGGAGAATTTGACTAGCCGAGGGTGAATGGGGCTCTTGTCTCAAAGCTTCCAGCCATGAGCAATTAATTCCAGAGACTTTTATAGGGCTCCAGCCATCAGGGAAACAAAGGCAAGGGGGGGGGAGTGTGTGTGTAGATTACTTGAGTAAGTCATAATTTCAGGAAAAGATCATAATTTAGTTCTGACAGATTGGAGGTCAAGATAAGGAGGTCTGAGAGCAGGAGTCAGTGAGTCTGAAGAAAGACATACCCAGGCATTTGAGATAAGTCATCTGGAGTTTTAAGACTCTCTGGAATGTGAGAGTGACCAGAGCTTAATGGGGTAAGGAAAGTGGGGGGTGGCTATGATATTTTATTCAAGGTATAACATAATAATTCAGGGAAACTGAATTATTCCCTCCTTCTTTCCTTCCTTCCCCTTTTTCTTTCCTCTCCCTCCCTTCCTCCCTCCCTTTCTTCCTGTCAGCCTGCCCAAGAATGAATGAAATTTTTTTCTCATCTTCCAAAACAGTGCTTAAATAGATTATTCAACTCCTTGAAAACTCTTTCTCTTGGAGGAATCTCTGTAGATTGCCCAGAAGCCCAGGATGCAGGTTCTATTACCATTCCAATGAAAACTCAGTGCAGTCAGCTGGATTGATTATTCATGTTATAGTAGTTCTTGTTTGATTGTGGAGTGCCTCATGTCATTGTATTTCATCTGAATTAACTTCAGATAACACTGATTTAAGCTAATGCTAAAATTAGTTTGCATTACTTGCCAGTATTCTTACCCATAGCACAGAAGTTTATTCTAGTTGATAATCATAGAAACAAGAGATTGGATGTTAAAGAAAATAAAATCTGATTAATAGAGAAAAGTCCTAGGGGATTTGAAATTGTTAGAACTTAATGTAATGCTCAAGGAGAAACTGAGGCAGTATCACACATGGAAATTAGGTAATGCTTTATTGATGTTAATTGAGAGTTCAGAATCCATAGCTGTGGATCAGGACTAGTGGGGCTCATGTCTCAAAGCATGAAGTCCAGGCCGGAGACTGACACACAGCAACGTCAGCCGACTGAGTACAAAGTACACAGTGCTCCATTGAGGAAAGTCATGGATTAATATAGGGTTCCTATAGCTCAGGGAGACAAAGAACTCATGGGAACGGCTGAGCACATCTGGTGTCCAAGGAAACCATAAATTCAGTTCTGACAGGTAGGGAGTAAGGGATGCCTTGGCAAAGACTACAGATAAGGGGGTGGGGGCTGCTGGAGAAGCTGAGTAAGTCTGGGTCGTTTAGATAAGAGGTAGGTCGAGGCTGACCATCTGGAGGTTTCATGATTACTTTGGAATGTAAGTCCAATTATTTCTGAAGGTCAGGAAGTGGGGATTTCTATTCTGGGACAGAGCAATTAAGGGAGACTGATACTGCAACTGAGGGAAACTGAGACAGTAACTGAGGGAAACTGAGACAGGCACAACACTGAGAGAGGGGGGTATGATGGTAAGCAGGGATTAGATAAGATAGAGGGGCTAACTTTGGAAGAAAAGTCATTTCTGCAGCTCTTCCTCAGACACAAAAGGGGGAACTAGATGATGAAAAGATAAAATAATGAAGTGTGGAGGAGGAGAATTGAGAGAACTCATCATGTCTTAACAGTAAAGCAGGATTGATCATTTTTGAAGAATGAGCCAATGGTGTTGGCTGCCATCTGGAATTTCGTGGGGAATAGATAAGGTGAAATGTAATAAAGGGTCATATGTTATAAAATTTGTAGTCTATGCAACTTGTATGGCTTCATAACTTAATACGGCAACATTTATCTGCCAGTCAAATTAGCTCCCTCACATTTTTTGGTTCTTTGTAGTTCAAATATGATACCATTGACATTCTTTACTTTCTGCATATGCAGTGATAATTTACCAAGCCAATATTTAATTATTTGGTTTTGCCAAGTAGAAGGGTATATAGACTTGTGAAAGTTGAGGAAAGAAGAAGCCAAAGATAGTAATATGATTGCATGCATACAGTATGGAGTACCAAGAAGTCAGATGTGTCAGGGAAGCAACATGAGTTAAAACAAGCTTGATGATTGAGGCTAGAAATATGGAGTAGGTCATGTTAAGGATTAGGGAGTGGATAAGTCAATAAGCATGTGCTTACCATGTGCTAAGTGCTGGGGATAAAGAGTAACACAAGAGATAGCCTTTGTTCTCAGGGAGTTTACAATCTAATAATGGGAGGCAGCATGCAAACTACTTTGTACAAACAAGCTTTAATAATCATTAGAATCAAGGTGGGTTGGGAAAGGCTTACATAACAGAGTAGAGTTTTAGCTGGGACTTGCAGGAAGCCAGGAGAGGAGAGATGAGGAGGAGAATATTCCAGCATGGGAACAGTCAATAAAAATTCTCTTGAGTATGAAGCTGTTCTTATTCAAGGGAGGTAAGGAGGCTATTGGCCCTGGGTCATAGTAGGGGAGGAGTAAAAAGTTTAACAATATTTCAGGGGAAAGGGGGGGTGAGGGGAGAACAGAAGATTAGTTGGCCCAGGGGAGACCCCTTGTGAGACATCTGTGGTTATAGGGTGTGCCTTGGATGATAAACTAGAAGGATAACAAGGAGAAAAGTGTAGTTCTTTTCCTAGGAGATGGATCAGATAAGAAGAATTTCAAAGTTTAGAATCTGAAGTGACTCAGTTAAATGTTGAGTCCACAGACCTTAAGTACCTTGAAGGCAAAGTAGTCTGCCAGAAATGATGTGGGCGTCAGCAGAGTTAAGGTCCTGGGAAAGACTATCTGGTTAGGGTTTTAACATGGTTATCAGCATGGGCTTTCAGAATTGTTGAGAATGATGATGGGATATCATGAAGTAGGTAAGTCCATTGCCTCTCAGTTCAGTGCAACAGACTGAGCAAGGTGTTGAATTTGTTGAGGGCTGTGTGCTCTGGGGTTTAGTAGATGACAACTTTAAACAATGGAGCTCAAAATGTGGTGTTCCAAAGAGTATAGCCTGGGATAAAAGACTCCTGAATATTGCAATTTCTGCCTTGACTTGTTTGCATATTTTATTTTGTTGACTTTTCACAGCTACACCTAATCTAGTTTAAGCACTCCTCAGGAATTGATCACATCCTTTGTTAGCTTCCCCTCCCAGAGGGAGTTTTGATCTGTGACTAAGGGAGTCTTTGCTTCTTTTGGTACTATTTCTGTGTTCCTTTACCTCTCTTCATATACCCAGAAACTGATATCACAGAAGACAGTTTCCCCACCTTTCCATAGAGACTTGACCAGATTTGGGGACTTTAAAAGAAAATTTGTAATTTAATACTCTGGAGCCTGAAGCAGAAGAAATTTTCGTAGTTGAAGAAGAGACATGTTTTGAAAACAGTTTTGGGGAGGAAAGGGTATGCCAGTTAATGTCCTGATAATATAGAGAGAAGTGTTCCAGGGTTGAGGATGGGAAAGTGAGAAGATAAGGTATCCTCGGGGAAAGCCAGATTTTAGTTAATGTAAAGAAGTAAAACAAATTCTTATAAACATCCATTATATGGAGGAGTATGTTTATAATAAATAAGGTACTATGGAAGGGATTAAATGGAAAGAGTATGTGTGGGATAAGTCTGAGGAAGGGGAAGGGACGAATTGAGTAGGGCAGGAAACATTGGAAGAGGTAGCATGGATCGATGGTTTGTTCTTCCAAGGCCATGTACCATCAGTACCATTAGGGTAGTGACCTTTTTAAAATCCATGGCTTATAAGTCTCCAGTGATTTTTTTTTTTAACTAAAATCCAAGAACTGAAAATTTAAAGTGAATTAATAGGGAAACAATTATAGTAGAACTGTAACATGGAATTAAGTAGCATATTAAACTATTTGGTCACTCATTCCTAAATTACCTTTCCATTTATCATCAAACAACCATGAATCTCACATATTATTAATTTCTTCGTCTCCCCAACCTAGCAGAAGAGAAGCAACGGAGTTTCCTGTGACTCCAGATTCAGCTTCCTCACTTGATCTCCAGCTTGGCATCTGCATTTCTTGTCCACCTTTGACTTATTTGGCATCTTTCCCTAGTGTCCATTTACATATCACCCAGCCAGCTGATGCAGACTCATGTTTCCTTCTCAGTGAGATTTCTATAATCCTTTTCTTAGATTGAGTGTGCTGAGAGCCACTGCTTCTTAAAAGACTTTAGGGAGATATAGTTTCTCAAGATAAGAATGGTGTCCATTCCTTTATACTTAGATTTGTAACATTAAGTAACCTTTTTTTAACAATAGCCTGTCATATTTTTAATGGCAATCAGGAGAAAAATAGAGTCATAGTGACTAAAGACAGAAATTGAGAAATAAATGTATTTGGGATTAGATGGGCAAGAGCAGTTTAGTTCTTATATGCAGTATTCATTATGAGCTGCCTGCTGTGCCATGTCTGGTTTGCATACTGTTTCCTGAAGCCTTTTGTCTGACAAATCATAGCATTTGATAGCTAAGAGAGACTAAGGATTAGCAAGAATTGAAGGAGGCCCCAATGTGTCCTGTGGGTGATGAGATTATGGAGACCCAACACAGGAGATAGATTCTGAAGATGGTTGAAATGTCAGATATAACATCCTCCTTTTAAAAGTTTAAAGGATTGGGCAAAGCAAGTGGAAAAATTAGTTTAGAAAAGTGAATGTTCTCTCTTTTCCCCAGCCTACCCCCATTTTCGGTTTCACTAGTTTAGGGACCTCTGGGTATAAAAAGTCTCCACTGATGCAGATCAGCACCTTCTATATAATTGATGATTTTAAAGACTTGCCCGGGCCCCTGGAGAATGATATGCTGTATATGTCTAAGGCAGCATGAAAACCTAATTCTTTGTCTATAAAATGAGATGATGAAAGATTTTCAAAAAGGAAAAAAGTTAAAGGGAATTTAAAGATGCATAGAAGGTACTACAGAAAAAGTTGGTTAGAGACTTAATTTTCCAGCTAATTTTGAGAAAATAGAAAAGCAGAAAGGGGAAAAAACCTTTTACAATTAACAGTGAACTACGGATGATCACTTTTTTAAAAAGGTCTTTATAGCCAATAACAAAAAGAGTGAGATTGTTAAATTTCACCTAAATACAGCAGAACAAACCCTAAATAATAAACCACAAACAGCATATTTTGATGTTGACATTTATTTTATATGAAATATAATTTTAATTTAAAATTAATTTTAATAAGCTACACAGTATTACATTCTGAATTAAATTTCAGTAGAAACTTCTTCCTTTTAATTTTAACTCTTGTTTTGGAAATTCATTTAATATTGAATTATACTGTCAGTCTGTCCCTTGTTTCTCATTTTAACCTGATTTACCTTCAAAGGCTATGAAATTTCTAAGATAAAAACACATCCAAAGAGGCATTACATCATTTTGCAATTTTGGAACCAAAGTGTAATCCAGATCATTCAGGTTAAGGATTAGAGACACTCTTCAATCCTACCACTTTGCTTTACCAGGATAACTCTCCATTCCAATTAAGTGACATTTCTATGTAGACTAACTTATATTTTTCTTCATTTAAAATTTTGCCCCATGGAATTCATTCTAAAATGGTCTGTATTTATATAGCAGAGATAATGAAAGAATTACTTCCAAATGGTGCATTTTATAAAAGTCATTTTACATGGCATTAATATGTTTTAAATTACATTCAAGAATAAATGTTCCTCATGTTCTGCTCATTTGCAAAGCTTCTAACAAACTGAAGAGCAATGTGGTAACAACTTGACTCAAGAGGCTATGGAATAAAATGAGCTTCTGTAAAATATGTTGTATTCACACTTTCTCCAAGCATAGGCAAGGGTATAATTAAATATTTTCTTTAAAAATAATGTCCTTGAGGAATTTGTGATCAAAGAAAAACTAGAGATCATTATATATGTATGCATACATATATATAATATTGATTATATTAAGTTAGTTTTTATATAAACAAAACTAATGCAGACAAGATTAGAAGGGAAGCAATAAATTGGGAAAACATTTTTGCATTCAAAGGTTTTGATAAAGGCCTCATTTCTGTAAAGAGAATTGTCTCAAATTTATAAGAATTTAAGCCATTCTCCAATTGATAAATGATCAAAGGATATAAGCAGACAATTTTCAGATGAAGAAATTGAAACTATTTGTAGTCATATGAAGAGGTGCTCTAAATCATTTGAAATTATTATATATTCCCAGACTTTTTACTTGACCAAATTTTCAGAAGTTACAATAACTGAACCATCAGAAGATGATTATCAATACGATGAGGTAATGCATGTTTCTCAGATTTTCAGTTTGTAAATGTATAGCATTGTCTAATTTAGGCAGTATTTTTAATAAAGATTTTGTTTTAAAAAACTTTCTGAAACACTTAAAAAAGGATTTGTTCTTTTTTTTCCTCTTTATTTTCTAATCCTTTAAAGAATTAGTTTAGTGTTTCAGCTGAATTTAGCTAGTCAGCTAGTTTATAATGAAATGTGATATATTTAAATGTTTATATTAGACAATGTATCTAGTTTTGCTTTTAATTATCTTTTACAGTAAGCTGATTGACTGCACTGTATAATTCTGTTGACCAATGTAATTTCTCCTGGGATCATTTATATTCTTTTTTTTTTCATCTTGGCATGGCTTTCTATAATAAAAGTATATTTAAGCTAGATTTTTTTGATCTAGTTGAATCCCAGGTTCTTTTCTTGCTGTTTGAATATTTGGGCCTAGGACCCAGTTTTATTCAGTGCATGTACTGGCCCTAGATCCCTCCCCTTTTCAATATTCCTCTTGATGGGAAAGGGAATAATTATTTGTGAATCACCTGCTACATGCCAGACCTTGTAATAAGTGCTTTGTAGATATTATCTTGTTTCATAATTTGGTCTTGTCCTAGGTGAAGTAGGATAAAAATCTTTCTAAATGTAGTATGTTGTCTTGGTGTTAGAACAAATCCATTGAAGTTTAGAGAGAATAGAAAGATTAACCAAAGAGAAGTAATAGCAGTTACAGAAAAGTAAGTATCATCTTGAATTACTTATAAATGAGCATTTCACTAATATAAATAATCAGGAGTTAACTATATTCTTATTTTAATGAACAGTTCCACATTTAAGACATTTAAAATTTCTTTGCTACTAATTTTTTTACCTTTCTTTTCACTGCATAGATGAAAATCGAAGACCAATTTAAATATATAGTAATGCCTTAAACTTAAATTATGAGGATAGTGATTCTAAAATATGATAGAAAATTGGTGACATCAGGAGAATATCTTTTAGCATGTCAATTTACAAAACATCTCTTTTAGCAGACCTATGGCATCACTCATCACCCAGGGGATAATTTACCTTGTAAAAAATGTTTTTACTCGACCCATACAATAATTTTTCTTGAAGGAGCAAGTGGTCTTTGAGAACAGCATTTACAAGGCTCTCATTTTAATTCTGATAACAAAATAGAGATTTGTAGTAGGTTATAGTTTTGACAAAACCCTGTTAGAGAAAGAATGGAAAAAGGTGGTATTTGGAGAGCAATGGTATTTTTACAGTGCTTTTTTTTTTTTTTTTTTAACAATTTGCTTTTTTAACTAGACTATTCTTGAAGGTATCTAAATTCTGTATCTCCTCTAGTATCTGGCTCAGTATTTGCAAATAG
>JAJPUD010002930.1:235106-281093 GCA_023553655.1 Myrmecobius fasciatus
CACCCCCCACCCCTAGATGACAGGTAATCTAATACATGCTAAATATGATAAATTATATGACAAATCCAATACATGTATACATATCTATACAGTTATCTTACTGCACAAGAAACATCAGATCTAGAAAGAGAAGAAGAAAAAAAAAACAACCTAAGAAGGAAAACAAAATGCATGGAAATATTCACAGAAAGCATTAAAATGCTGTGTTGTGGTCTGTACTCAGTTCCCACAGGCCTCTCTCTGGATGTATATGACTATCTTCATTGCTGAACAATAGGAACTGGTTTGAATCACATCATTGTTGAAGAGAACCATGTCCATCAGAAGCAAATAGGATTTTATAAATATTGTTCATTGAATTTTTGGATAAAGGCAAATGCCAGGCAATTTCATAATGGTTGTTAAAACTAATATACAGAAAAAAAAAATCTTCACTTATATATGCCAGTTTTCCAAAATGCATTATGTATAGGAATGATTCTGAGACACAGTCTAATAAAATATCTTTAATTTACTTTTTACTTTGGCATATTGTGATAAGATTGGAGATTCTGGAAGGGAAATAAGTGTATGTATATTTGCCTTTATTTTGCTTCTTGGCATAGGTATCAGAACAAGATGACTTAAGTATTCCAGAAGGTGACGAAGATCTGACTAAAGCCACTCAAATGATTGAAGATAAGAAAGAAGATGCACAAATTATGGTGAGAATTTTATCCCTTGAGAGGGAGAATGCATGAATAGTATGTGGTGAGTAAAATTTGAATAACTGAATAAACTAAGATTTAAGCTTCGAGCATATTGATTTATTAAACAGTGAGTACCAATTACATAGCAAATTTAGACCAGGTTTCCTCAGTTTGTCACTGGACCCCAAATATGGGGAGAGACATATTTTTATGCATTATAAGCAAATGATAAAGAGGATATAAAACAGGATACAAAATTATGTAATCTGATTTCTAATTGAAGGGAAGGATCGGGGCTTTCCAAGTTGGAAGAGGAAGAATAGTGCTCTGAAAACAGGAAAAGAAAAAAAAAAAAAAAAAAAAAAAGGCGTCCCACTACTCCCAGATCTTAGAACTAAGAATAGCAGTATTTGAATTGTGGACTTCATATTTTTATCAACTAAAGAGTCCTTAGAACAATTTGCCTTGACCAACATATTTTCTCAATAATATTGCTAATGTATAATAATAAGATTCTGCTTTAACATTCTCAGTACTCATATTTTTCCTGAGGGCTACTTTCCTCAAGGAAAATACTTACATATTTTCTTTGAATCAATGCTGGTAGAGGTCATTCTAAGGCAAAACAAGTTATTAGGATTGAAGAAAAGATTTGTTAGTGGAACAGTATAGTAATTTAGACTAGGTAGGTAATGGTGACTTAGGTACTGAGGTAAAAGTTCTTGAACCAGGATGAAGTAGTAGAAATAAGGGGGTTATATTAAGTATATTTAAGAACTCTTCTAGTATCAATGTCATATGATTTTCATCTTACACTAGATATCTATATTTATTAAAGAATTCAATTATAAATTGACGATCTCTAGTATTCCCCAAAGATTTGAACAAGACATTTGATATTTGAATATTTGTGAGACAACCTAATAGATACTAACTTTGCTGGATTTCTCAAGTTCTCTTAGAAAGCAAAATGTCTGAACCATTTTATTTTATCCCCTTAGAAATTCATCCAGTCAATTATTTAATATTATATTTATTTAGGGATAGTTAGGTGGCTCAGTGGTTAGAGTACCAGCCCTGAAGTCAGAGGACCTGAGTTCAAATGTGATCTCAGACACTTAACACTTCCTAACTGTGTGACCCTGGGCAAGTCACTTGACCCCAATTGCCTCAGCAAAATATACATACATATATATATATATACATATATATATATATGTATATATATATATATATAGTCCTTATTGAGTTTCAGTATAAGATTCATCCATTTAAATGTGCCTTTGTCTTTTGCAAAATTGTAGTTGAAGACACTTTCATTGTTACCCATTGTCCTTCTTTAGAAGAACTTTAAGTTCCAGGGGGGGGAAAAATAAAAGGTTTATCTCTTACAACGATGTGTATTTTTTGGTCAGAATTTATTTTTATTATAAAATTGTGGCTTAAATGAATACTATAAGTTTTGAAACTCCTTTACTTTTCTCTAATATCTCTTCCTTTGGCTTCAGTGATACTACACTCTATTATTGAATGGAACTTGCAGGTAGAAGGGACTGAGGTTCACTTATTATTCACTGGACCTTTGACAAACCACTCAATTTCTCAGAGCCTTTTTTCATATATAAAGTGAGGATCATAATATTTAACTACTTTTTTGACTAAGTTGTTTCAAAGATGAATCGTAAGTCTTTTGAGTTTTTATTATTATATTACCAACTTTATTTCATACTACTTCCCTGTATTCCATACTGTCATCCTATGTTCTAGCCAAAATAGGCAACTGATAATTACCCTCTGTTCTTATGATTTCTCCAAGCTTCATGTCTCTGTTCATATTCTTGGAAGGGGTTCTCTCTGCTACCTGATTTTCTTGTGTTGATAGTACCTTCCTGTGGTATCCAATTCAACCATCATCTACTCTTCACTTTACTTCTTCCATCTTGTCCACTCACCGTCAAAGTAAAATTTCTCTCCTTTCACTTTGTCTATTTACTCTGTTACTCTTATTAGAGCTGTACTCATGTCATAGCCACTGATTCAGGATGTCTTTTGTCTCCATCCTGCACTAGCTGTTTCTCCTCTCCATTTGTATAATTTTATTTGATAACCTCATTAGCTCCCATGGGTTCATGGTTGTATCTATGAAGATGATTCCTATATATAAACATTGATCTCTTTTCTGAGCCACAATCCTGCATCTCCACCTGCCTCATGGACATATCAAACTAGAATGTCCTCATACATTTCTCCAAGTCATCTTATCTAAAACATGTCTTTGTTATGTAGCTCCCTTCCACATTCTCCCTTCTTACAAATGACAAGCTCTTACCTGTCCAGTATATTACCTTGCCTGGAATGCTTTTCCTCCTGATTTTTGGGTCAGGCTTACCTGCCTTCCTTTGACTGATTAAGTTCTAATTCTGAAGGAAGCTTTTTCTGGTCCTTCTTCATGATTACCTTCTTTTTGTAGCCTGTATATGCATAATTACTTATATACTCCCATTGCTAGACTCAGTGCCCTGCACACAATAATTGCTTAATGAGTATTTGATGATTGACTGACTTATTGAAACTAAGTATTTCCTTTTCTAATTACCTCTGGCTCTTTGCATGAACTTCTTTGTGTGTCAGGGTATATGTGGTCTTAGCTCCCCTCTCCAGTTAGATATAGCATCTATGTTAAAGGTGCTAGCAATGGAGCCTTGTGGACCCAAGGTCCAATAAAGTGACTACAGATACTTAACAAAATGGTGATCAACTAGAGTGGAATTCTCCAAAGATACTGTTGATACCAAATGTCATGCAGAGATGAGTCATGGGGGGGGGGCGGGGAAGCTTCAATTCTGCCAGTTCTCTGGTATCAGAGCTTATCGTTGTTGGCTGTTTTCCTAAAGTCATATTGAAAAGGAGAGATACAAATGCTTCTGGACTGTCTTGACTGATGGGTTAACTCTAGGAAATTACAGAGAATTTGAGTTATTGGAGATATTTTTTGAGCTCCTTGGTAGAAGGGGAACTATAGAAAATTTGTCGTGATCATAGCAAAATAGCTGTAAATTTCTATTTCATGTAAATTTAAACTTGCATTTTATCAGAAACATTATTATTGTATTCACATTTAGTATTTATACAGCTGTATTTTAGTTTTAAGTTGTACCATGGGATTTTTACTGCAAAGATTATTTTCCTATTTTGAAATAGCAGTTTTGTTATGATTTTACTATAGTATAGTTACAAAGAGGATAGGCTTTTATTACTGTGACATTATTCATTTTATGTAATGTAGTTCTTTTGCAATGTAGATTTTTTATTAGCCTAGTTTTTGGTGTGTGTATGTGTGTGCTCCCTCAATTTTTACAAACAAGGGTCTATTCAGAACAAGGAAAGCTTATGTAAGATTAATGTAAGTATCTTTCAGTGACAAAGTCAAAGAGCAAACAATCTATTTGTTAGTTGTCATTTAAATAAATACATGTGTTCTTGTGACAAACTAAACCTGAGTTGCCATAGTAAATGAAATTTCAGAATTGGTGGCACATTATGTTTAATATGTTTTTAAAAGTGAATTTGCTGCCCAAGTTTAATGATGACTAGCTCTTTGAAATGAAACAGGATAGAATTATTTTAAAGAGTAAAATGTATTGGAATAAAAATTTGGAAGAGAAGTTATTAACCTTTTTTTTTCAAAAGTATGTGTTTTGGATAGCTTTTAGTTGTTTTATAATTCCTCCTTTCCTGAAATAGAATGTAGATCCAAACCACAAGTGAAAACTTGCAGAAATATAGACTTAAAAGCCACAGAGAGTCTGTGGGCCCTCCCTTAAGGAGAAAAATGGCCAACTTTAGTTAAATTTTTACAATATTTTAGAGATTAAAGAAAATTGATCCCAATGATGTTATGACATTGGTACATTTTATATTAATTCATTTTTATATTGGGTATTTGTATTTTAAAGCAATATATGAATTTGATTCTTTAAGACAAATTTAAGATAATCAATTGAAAAAGGTATTTTGGAAGAAATTATTGATAAATTAACCTAAGTATTTGCCATTTATTTATCTTTTGTGAATAGTAATTGAAGGCATTCTTCTAATTACTAGTTGATAAATAGTATCAAGTTGCTTTTTTTAAGTGTCTAATTTTTTTTTTTTTTTTTGCTGAGGCAATTGGGGTTAAGTGACTTGCCCAGGGTCACACAACTAGGAGGTATTAAATGTTTATCTAATTAAAAAAAATCCACGTGGGAATCAGGAAATACTGCATTATTCCTAGTCTTGAGTCATTTTGTCATATTTTTTGTTAGTTGTTTTAATTTGCTTTAATTTAAATTCCACTTAACAGTACTTTTACTGTTGCAAATATAGAGGTACTTTTTACCTTAAGCTTGTCAAGAAGGCTAGGATAGGACCCATATATACAAAAAATATTTATTGTTCAGTCACTTTAGTTATATTAAACTTTTTGTGACCACATTTCAGGTTTTCTTGGCAAAAATACTGGAGTGATTTGCCATTTCCTTCTCCAACTCATTTTGCAGATGAGGAAATTGAGGCAGACAAGGTTTTAAGTGATTTGCCCAGGCTCACACAACTACTAAGTATCTGAGGCCAGATTTGAACTCCGGTTTTCCTAATTTCAGGCCCAGCACTCTGTCCAGTTAACTGCTACACTAACTATCCACCTAACTGCTCCAAATATGTATAAATAATGTAAATTTTTAAATAATTGTAAATAAAAATATTCATATCAACTCTTTGGTGGCAAAGAATTGAAAACTAAGGAGATAGGATCAACTGGGAAGAGGCTAAATAAGTCTCAGTTTATGATCGTTATGGAATGCTATTGTATTGACAAATGACAAAAGGGATGATTTTAGAAAAACCTGGAAAGACTTCTATTCACTTGTACAAAGTGAAGTGAGCAGAACTAGGATAACATTGTACATAGTAACAGCAACTTAGAAATGAGTCCACTGTGAAAGACTATGAAAGACTTAGCTGCTATGATGAGTATAGTGATCCATGACAGTTCCAAAGGACTAAAAACATTATCTACCTTCAGACAGAGAGCTGTGAGGGCAGATTGAAGCATATTTTCTTCTACTTTTTTTTCTTGCTTTTTTCCCCCAACATGGCTAATGAGGAAATATGTTTTTTGTGACTTCATTTGTATAATGGATATCATATTTCTTGCCTCCTTGATGGGTGGAGGACTAGGTAGAGGGAGATAGAGAATTTGGAACTGAAAATAAAAAAGGGGCGGTAGGGTAAATTGGGTTGCATTATAAAATAATGAATTCACAATATTGTAAACCTCTTTCTGATGATAATTCCTGAAGCACTAAATTTAAAAAATTTCCAGAGCCCTTAAATTCCTTTGTGTTTACTCAAATAGTTGCATTGATATTAGTTTCTACCATATGGAAAACAAGTTTTGTTATTTTCATTTAATATTGTGTTTTTATAAGTATGTGTTTATGTAGATGTGAATGTGTGTATGTTGTTTCTAATAATATACAAATTAAATTTCAATTAATGCATCATAATGAGAGTATTTGAAGTCTCAATAGAGTTAGTAGTTATTTAAACATTTTACTGCAGTGAACCTTTTATTCACATGGTACTTTCAACAGTGAATAGGGATTCGTGTTTGCCCATCTTGTCTAACTCTTGCTCAAATCTTCACATGGATATGGTCCATGAGTGTGTTTCCAGCTTCATCCCACTTTGCTGCAGATCTCTTTTTCATAAGCATACTCACTATCAGGTACCTCTCACCTTTGTTATTCAGCATTCATAATCTTCAAATTCTGTCTACCTACTTTCTCTTCAGGCCCATGTGATCTGAGTTCTGAACCTACCATTTCAGCTACTAAATCACTCTAAAATTACCAGTGATCTCACTTTTTCTACTTGGTGAACTAATTTATTTTTATTGGTTCAATTATCATTTGTATATCAATTATTGGGGCCATTTGTTTTGAGCTCCCTCTTCTCTCTCTCCCCATTTCATATCACTCAGGTCCCTTCTCCCACTATCTGCTCCCTCACCTTTCCCGGGAAAACCCCTCTACCTGTATAAGGATCTCATTTTAGCCTATCTCCTCTAGCAGATTGCCCTCTCTATTATTTCTGTTCTCTCATTTATCTACAAGCTTTCCTTGCCTACTGACTGCCTTCTTGCTACCTGTGAACATATCTGTGTCTCCCTTACTTTCAAAAACACTTTACTCTGTCTCTGCTAATTATTTTCCCATATCTCTTCTGCCTTTTGCAGCTAATCTCCTTGAGAAGGCCATCTACCTATTGTAGTGCTTTTACTTCCTCTCCTCTTAATTTCTTAATTTTCTACAATCTGATTTCTAAATCTCATTTGTGCCTGGTACCTAGTAGACTTGCTTAAAAAATGTTTTGACTGACTGAAGTGACTCTCAATTCTGTTGATTTTTTTTTTCTCAATCTCTCTCATGAAATTTATTTTCATATCTGCACTTACTTCCTGGACTTTTACACTTGGCAAACAAATTCAAAATTACACGTCATCTTTCCTGTCTTAAACAGATTTGTTGTTGTTACCGTTCAGTCATTCAGTCTTGTCGAATTCATCACGGCCACGTGGGCCATATACTCACAGGCCCTTCTTGGACTGTCCACGTTCGTGTTCATTGTTTCCATGAAACATTCTCTTGCCATCTCATCCTTTGTCTTTCCTTTTTCTTTTTCTGTTTTTCTCAGTATCAGGCTGTTTTCCAGTGAGTCCTGGCTTCTCATTATTTAAGTTTTAGCTTCAACATTTGACCTTCTAGTTAACAACCTCAATTAATTTCTTTAAATGTTGGATGTCCAAGGAGAACTCTCAGGAGTTTTCTCCAGCTCCATAAGTAGAAAGTGATGGTTCTTTGGTGCCCAGCTTTTCTTGTAGTCCAGTTCTCACAGTCATACCTTGTTAACTAGAGCTTGGGCTCAGTGGGGCTCTGTCAAGAAAGTGATATCTCTGCTTTTTTGTGTGGGGTCCAGAGTCACCGTGACTTGTCTCCAAGGAGTAAGCGTCGTTCATTATAGCCTCAGTCACTGTTGGTGGTTATCTTGGAGTCCTAAATGTAACTCATCACCAGCCTTGTCTCCATCCTCTCAGGCCCCAAGGACCAAAATCTCCTGTTTTCTTCCTTCTTTTTCCGCAATGTCATCTCCATATTTGTCAGTTGCCAAGGCTTTGTCATTCTCCCACCATAATATCTGTTATCACTTGAGTCTGTTTCCTCATTTGTAAAGTGAATCATATATTTCATGTTTTGAGTTTTCTTCTGTTTCTGAAGGTTTTTAATTTTGGTTGGTTCTAGATAAACTTGTCTAAATTTTTACCCTTTTGTTCATATGGGGGGTGAAAGTTAAAGGTCAACTCCATCACACAAACAGATGACACACAATAAAAGTACAGCATATTAAAATGGATTCATTTATTATAATAACAATTATCTTTTATTTAATAAATGCTATTATGTAAAATTTGAAGGGTAAGTAGATTCCTTTGTTGTCTTTCAGAATTTATATATGTTTGAAAGTAATATTGTGTCGAATTTAAATTGCAGGCTCAAAAAATGGTTATACCTACTAAGCAATCTTTGGCAGAAGTACCTGAAGTGGTGGAAGACTTTCTCTGCAATTTCCTCATCAAAATGGGAATGACCAGAACTCTTAGCTGCTTTCAAAATGAATGGTAAAACATTATGCATTTTTTACAGTTGAACTTTTATTTAGGATGCTAGTTCATGGATAAGCAAATACATATTAATATTTAAGAGTAATAATTACATTGTTTATAATTATATTGTTTCTAGCTAACCAATTTAAAACCTTTGTCGTTTTCTAACTTGAGTTAAAGTGGTACCAATCTATCTCTTCTTCCCCTTTCCCTCCATAATTACCACGGGATTTTGGAATTTTGTTTTTTTTTTAATATGTATTTCCTTTTGAATTATTGATTATTAATAGAATATAAACTGCATACAAATTTTTTAATGAATAGCTTTTCCAAAATGTTGAGTCTATTTAGTACTGCCACCCCATTTACTTTTGAAATCATTCAAACAATAATTGCATTGCTTTGGAAATTGAATATTATTTCAAGATATGGTAAGATATACTTTTAAGACATAATTTTTAAATTAATTTTTTTAAAATTTTCAAAATATGTACATGGATAATTCTCAGCATTTACCCTTATAAAACCTTGTGTTCTAATTTTTTTCTCTCCGTTTTGCTCCCTCCACTAGACAGCAAGTGATCCAATATATGTTAAACATGTGTAGTTCTTCTATACATATTTCCACAAATATGCTGCATAAGAAAAATCAGATCAAAAAGGAAAAATTGAGAAAAAACAAAATGCAAGCAAACAACAAAAAGAGTGGAAATACTATGTTGTGGTCTAAATTCAGTTCCCACTGGCCTCTCTCTGGGTGCAGATAGCTTTTTTCATCACAAGGCCATTGGAACTGACCTGAATCATAAGATATAATTTTGAAAAAAAATACAGGAGTTGTGGAATTGAAAGCTGTTTTAAAAATTCTTCTTTGTAAATTTTGTTTCACAATTTTCCTCATATTAGACTTTGTGTCATCAGTGTTACTGGCTTATGTGACCTTATTTAAATGACTCATTACAGGATTTCTGTAATCTTTGTATTTCAATCTAGACAATTACTTTTGAAAGACTCATCAAAATTCAGGAGCTTTTTAAAAATAGTTTAGCAGTTGTAAAATCCAGCCACCATCATCTCTCATTTCTCTTTTAGAAAGAATACTGCCATTCACCTTTTTTTAGCAATCTAAAATTCCCTAGGGGAATATGAAATGAATCCGATATTTAAACCTGTTCTTTTGTACTCATTAGCATATTATTGAAAGAACAATGATTAATAGACTGTATATACACATAAAAGGTGGCTTTGTCCTAAATCTTTGTTTTCTTATATGGAGTAGCTTTCATTATATCTGTTAATTCCCTAACAGTGTGATTTGGGTGGGGCTTTTTTCCCCTCACTTCATTGATTTATTGCCAAAAAGATGAAGCATAGCCATTATAAAAATGATTCACTTATTGATATTAGTGAATTAAATAGTTCACAACTTTATTAACGTCTTATTTTGACTTCTGCCAAAGTGGACTAGACCCTATTTCCTTAATTCCCTCCTTGTTCCCTGCCTATCTTTGTTTTTGGTCATGTTCTTTATGCCAGGAATGTTTCCTTGAAACCTGATTACAAACAGTTATTTGCCCCAGCCAGGAGTATTGTCTTCTTTATTAGATCTCTCACAGAACTTGGTTTGTGATATATGCATGTGTATTTTGATTTGTAGCTGTCATTTCTCCTTGACTAAAGTTTAAGCTCCCTAAGGGTAAAAATAGTATTTTTGTTTCTTTTCTTGCCCTATCCCCAACTCCATGTTCTTAATATCATAGAGAAGGGATTGGGTTTAAAAGGGTAAATATTAAGTTTTCTATTAAAAATGGGACCTATGTGTGAGAATAATTCTTATTTAGACAGATCCCATGGCATATTAGAAAGAACTTTGGCTTTGAGATAGACTAACTGGCTGCAAATCCCAGTTGGGTTACTTAATCTAAGTGTATCTTTACATAAGTTACTTAACTTTTCTGATACTTGTGTAATCACATAATATTAAAGCTACAAAGTATTAGAGACCCAGTGTAAAGACCTTTTAAAAAAATTAAAAATTAGAAGTCATAAGATGTTAAGTGACTTGTGCTCAGGTTTCTCATCTGTAAAATAAGGACGTTGAAAGAGATCTTTCCTAACATCCTTTCTAGTTCCAGGTCCTATAATTCTCTGTAGATGTCCTAAGGAGATTGTTTTAAAAAATACATAGGGAAATATTTTTTCAAATTGATTTAAATTGTTATTTTTCAATATAAATGTATAGAAGAATGATTATAATAACATTTCATAAGTATGAAAATGATTTAGATAAAACTTTGTGTTTATATTTTTAAAAGTTCTTTGAATTTATCAAGTTTTTTTAGATTTTATAATTTGTGTTAATAAATTGACATCACCAAAATAAGTTATAATTATATTTATAGAATATTGTTGGAAAGCCAATTGTAACTTCATGTAACATCAGTGAAATCCTTATAAAGCATCTTGTGTAAGGTATTTTGTTTTGTTTTTTAATTATACAGGTTAAACACTGGTATTTATAATGGGATTCTGGTATTTCATAACTTTATAATAATAATTAAAATAAATCTTATCTTGCTATCATAGCATAGTTTTTTAAAACAAAAACTACTGAAAACAGAAGAAACACTTCAGTTAGACCCCCCTGCAATGCATTTAAAATCTGCCAGGAAATCTGTCAGAATATTGCCTTTCAATGTGATATAAAGAATCCCTGGAAAACAAAGCTCTGATTTCCCCTTCCACTTGTATTCTCAGCAGAGTAAATATAGTATTTAAAATTTTATCTTGAGATTATAATGATTAGTTTAACCATATCTTCAGAAGTTCAGAATTGATCTTTACTGACAGTGGGGCTTATATTTCCTCTTCTTAATTGTGTATGGTATCAAAATACATGAAGGAGAAAACATGATAAAAATGACATGCTCTCTTGAACTTCATCAAGTGAAATAGATAAAAAAACCCAAAAAACTTTTCTATTGAGTTCAATTCACCAATAAGCTTCTAGTCCCTAGAATGTACAACAAGGTGTTGGGAATGCAAAGACAGAAAACAAATTGGTCCTTTCCTCAAGGAGTTTATGATCCACTGGAGGAGGGAAGAGGAATCAAATGCAAAGAAATAAGTAAATTTAAGTACAAGGTTATTTGAGCAGAAAGAAAGAAAATTAACAACTAAGGGCTTCAAAAAAGGTTTCACACAAAAGATAACATAAATTTAGCCTTGAAGAAAGAATGGATTCTGATACGCAGAGATGAAGGCATGTGTTCTAGACATTGGAAATAATTTGTGCACTGAAGTGGGAATTGTGAATGTCAGGATAGGGAAACAACTAGTTGCTTATTTAGGCTGGAATGTAGTAGCCTGCAGAAGGAAGCAGTATGGAATAAGGCTCAAACGGGAAGCAATGCAAAATAGGGCTTTAAAGATATACCAAAACAGATTTAAATGCCAGGAAGAAGAGATTTTATTTTAGAGGTAATATGGAGGCCCTGTAAGTTTTTTGAATAAGTAAACTATTTGGATCAGACTTGTTCCTTGCAAAGATTATTTTGACAGCAACTATATCGAAGTGTGAATAGTCAAAAACTCAAAAAAGAAAATTAGACATTCCAAGAAATAAAGTCATTCACCACTGGAAAGAAAAATGACCTTTGAAAGAAGTATCTTGACACAGAGAAATCAACAGGGCCTCTAAGATTCATCTTATTATGGGTCAAATCTCAAATGATTCAGGGGTTAGAAAGCTGTTTCCTAAAGTGGATTTGGGCTGGCCAGACTTAACCTCAGAGGCCATACCCTGACTTCTTCATCTAGTTGAGGGTTTTCATGGTAGAGAATAGATGCTAGGAAAAAATCTAACTGGAGGATCTTGGGCTAGCCTCACCATACTAAGTCATTGTTTTGGAGATTCCTTTTAAATCAATCCCTTTGTGTTCATAGAATGAGGAGGCAATTTCAGAAGCACAAATAGCTCATCTTTGTCATACCTTACTTTGAAGTCCTCTTTCCTTTCTCTCTTCAAAAGTGTAAATGCATTCCTCAGAGCAATAGCTGAACTTAAATCTCTTCTTCCTGATAGTTTTTCTCTACTTTTTTCCCTTGTGTTTACAAAAAAATTTTCACAATACAATATTAAGTTCTTTCTTTTGGCAGATAGAAGCATTCATATTCTGTATTTTAATAACTATTAATTTATTGCAGAGTTGTAATTCTGCTGTGATGTTTACCACATGTCTTAGATTTCCACTCAGTAGTTTAGTGATTAATTGAAATTTATAGTTAAATAAATTTAGTAATAAATAAATTTAGTAGTTTAGTTATAATGTATTTGTATCACACCATTCACAAAAACTGCCAAATGGGATTGTAAAGTAACTTGAAAGCCAGTTTTTCAATCCCCAACAAGATGTGGTTCAAACCACCCTGTAATGCTTTAATCAGTAGAATCCAACTCTAGCCTTTCTTTTCCTCTCTTCTCACTTCCTTTCATTTGAATATATCATAATTTCTTGAAAATATAAGATATGATGCTATATATGACATGTATGTTCTTTCTTATAATATAATCTCATGCAGAAATTGTTTTTCCTGATAGATTTTTTTAATTGCTAAATAAATAATTTGGCATGTCAATTATTTTAAATATTATAAACTAATTTGCAACATTAATACAAAGCAGGCTACCTGATGATAGCAGTGGTGACAATGATAATTATGATAGCTCTTAATACTTCCATAAGTTTCTTAATGTAGGAAATATGGATATTCAGTAAACCATAAATATAATATCATGGCAGCTTATAAGATACTTTTTATTTTAAATATCATTTAAGTTAGTAGAATGAAATAATAGATTTTTAATTTTATATTCTAGGTATGAATTAATTCAGAAAGGTTCATTTAAACCTCCAGATGTTGGATTTGTTCCAGATGTGTACACTCAGAATATGCTTTTGGACAGTGAGAACAAATATTTGAAGAAGGATTTGAAGCACTATAAGGATGCAGCTGAGTATGTTAATTTACCTTTAGTGATCTTATTTTGTATTGAAATAAATGAACTAGCTATTAATAGAGGTTGCTATATGGAGAAAAGATTTACTGTAAGTATGTTTTACATGTATCTGTAAAACTAAATTATATTCAGTTGAAGTTAGAGTTGAATGCATTATGGTGACTACCTCCTGGCTGAACATCAAAGCATCATGTGTATGATAACAGTTGGAACTCTGTGATTCAGAATCAAATACACAGGATAGTACAGGGGAAGGCTGGCTCATGAAGCAAAATTATTGTAAAAGTTGGCTTATTTGCTTACACTGAAGTTTTCCTTCTAAGAAAATAATAATAATAATAATAATAATAATAATAATATAATCATTTTTATTACTACTCCTGAGAATAGAAACAATAATAGGGAGAAGGAAGATTTAATCTTGTAGGGGAATTTTAGGCTTTGAAATACTCTTAAAGTAAATGTGTTTCATGGGGCAGCTAGGTGGTGCAGTGGATAGAGCACCAGCCCTGAATTTAGGAGAATTTGAGTTCAAATCTGGTCTCAGATACTTAACATTCCCTAGCTGTATGACCCTGGGCAAGTCACTTAACCTCAATTGCCTCAGCAAAAAAAAAAAAAAAAAAGTAAATATGTATCTTTTATACTTGCTGGTGTGGGGATTAAAATTATGCCGTCTGCAATAAGAGAGACTGAGGCAGAGGTCTATACTTTTATAGGGTAATAGTTATGCTAAATATAAAACAGCAATTTCATTGCTAAATTTCATAGCTAAATATGGCTAAAATATGAATATATCAGCAAGGTCACAAGTTGGATGAAGCTATTACAGTCAGTGACCTAAGTGGTCCTAAGATGGTCATTGATCATAAGATGGTCACTTGCTCTTTCCTGTTGAACAAGTAGTTGGTCCAGAGGTACAAAAATATTTTGGGGAACTTTCCATGTAGTTGTGATCTGTGCCATACTGGGCTTGGTCACAATGACAAGGCAAAACAAAGGTGGAAGGCCTTTAGTTAACTTACTATAGTTAACCAAGTGAACTTAGAATCTGCAGCTCACAGTTCTGGGGTTTTATGTACATAACTTTGATATGATTCTATCAAATTGATTAATAATTATTGGAATAGAGTAAATGTCCAAATGAATTACTTCTTTTACTTTATCAGATTGGTAAAATAATTTTGGATATCATTACAATTGATTCTCTGTGATTCAGAATGAAATACAGGAGATGATACAGGAAAAGACTTCATGAAGCAGTGTTATTGAAAAAGTTTGACAACATTTTTATAAGCTGGAGATTTTTTTCCTAGGAAAATGGTTGCTGTTAAGTCATTAAGTGTATATGCAGCCATAAAACTGAAGCAGCACAGCACCAAAGTCATGTCACCAAGTAGATGGGGAAGATTGTGGAATTAGAAATCTGTGTACAAGCAATATTTTGGGGTCAATCTGTTAATTGATTCCTGATTCACTCTTAAGACAATTCTTACTAGTCACTTTTAAATCCCAAAGAACAGTATTTCTTGAACTGTTGTTTTCAATTTAATTCACCAGTGTATTAAAGCCTATTCTGCAGGAGACAGTGTTAGGCACTGGAGGTGCAAGAAAAAAGTGATATTTTTAGATTAGATGTATATAAGACTTTGTGAAACTTCTTTGGGTCAAGAGAGGCAATTCCTTTTTGTAAGAAGGAGGACACATTTACAATCTGGTTTTGTTTAATGTATGTCATTGGGTCAAAAACAAGTAACATAGTCATATATTTAGATTATTCTATATCTGTTAAAATTGTATTTCTATACTTCATAACTTCCATACTGTACACATATAGCTAAAAGCATACTTGGATGTCTTAAGAATGTAATGTTACTAAAACTATAGCCGTTTCTTCTCGTTAACTTTTTAAAAAGTAAATTATAGCATCTGCCTTTGTTTATTCTGAATTTTTGTTGTTACTTAATGCAGGTGCTGAGAGCGTGGCAGCATATTTTTCATAGAATAATGTCTGTCGTATAGTGTTCTAACAGCCTGATTTCCCTTCCACTATTGCTTATGTTTGCTAATTTTTCTTTTTGGATAGATGTATTCTCTTTAGGAAAAGAGTTTTTCCACAGTGATATTAAATAATCATTGTTGCTTAGTTGAACATTATAGCTAATAATTGTAATGAAAATGAATAAGCCATTTCCTTTGTAAATTATTAATTTCATATTAAAAACACCAGGATTAAATCAGGTATCATTCAAATAATTATATGAGATTCTGGCTGTTAACATTTTTGTTTATTAATGTTTCAAATTATAACTTACAATTATTACTTTAATAGATATCACTCATTTTAGCTAAACTGATATTTTATAGAATTTTAAGCATGGTAGATTGATGAAATAATTTTAATTATTATGTATTGCAGTTGATTCTCTGTGATCCAGAATGAAATGCATGAGGAAAGGACTGATTCGTGAAGCAATATCATTGAAAAAAATTAAAAACATTTTTATAAGTTGAAGATATTCTTCCTAAGAAACTGGTTACTTTTAAATCATTTTTCAGTTTTATCCATCTCTCTGTGAGACGATTTGGAGTTTTTGTTTGTTTTGGTTTTTTTTTTAGTAGAAGTTATACTGGAGTGGTTTACCATTTCATTCTCCAGATTATTTTACAGATAAGGTGTGGAGTTGAATAAGATTAAGTGACTTCCCAGTATCTGACCTTAGGAAGATGAGTCTTCCTGACTTCAGGTACAGCACTCTATTTGCACCTCTAGAAAGATGGTATGATTTGCAATTTTTAGTACTGACCCAAAGAATTATTGGGAGGAGGTAGGGATTGTACTGAGTAGAGGAATTTTAAGCTTTGAGCACTTCTAAAATAAATTTGTATCTTTTACTAGATAACATTGATAAAATAAGGTGCATAGTATGGAGCCAAATAGAGTCAGAAATTCTTGAATTTCTTGCCCTGCCATTTACTACTCCTGTGATTTAATTTTCCTCTTTTAGAAAAGGAGGAGGGTCCTACTCTTCTAGATTTAAATTTTGAGATCATTTTACTAAATCTGTAACTAAAAATCTAAAGAATTTTCAGAGTGGAGAATATTACAATTTAGAAGTGCCTGTTGGTACAGTATGATACACTAATAGTCTTAATTCATGATACAGTTCCCAAATATTCTAGCCATGGAGAATGGTTACTGCAAAAGCTTGGCAATAGGAGCTGGAGTATCAAATATGAAGAGCAGAGAGAAGGTCAATCTGTGTGAGTAGAGTAATTTGTAACAAGCTGGAAACTTAGGTTGAGACCAGCTTATAAAGCTACAAAGAAGAACTGATATATTACAGAAAATAGGGTGTATTCAAGCTTAGAGTTTGTTCGGTAGAAGAGTCACATGGTGATCCTCACACTAGGGCTGTAGTTGTGGAAGATACATGGAAAGGGAAAGATTTGAGGCAGGAAAACCAATTAGGTCTGGAGAGACGTGATGCAAGCCTGAAATAGGGTGATAACTGTGACTGGAAGGAAGGAATGGATGTTAGAGGTAGAAACAGATGTGATAATTGATTGGGTAAGTCGGGCAAAGGAGAATGAAGAGTCAAGGATAATGCCCAGACTGTAATCTTGGGAGATTGAAAGCATGGTAGTACTTTTGAAAGAAATAGAATAATTCAGAAAAGTGGATTTTGGGGAAAATACAACTTCAGTTTTAGACATTTTGAGTTTGAGATGAGAGTTTTAAGATGCCTATTCAACTCCACTTTGACATGTCTGCTAGGAAGTTGGTGACTAGAATTCAGAAGGGAGATTAAGGCAGGATGTATAGATCTGGGAATCCTCTGCATAGACATGATAATTTGACTTGTGGGAGATACTGAGATAATGTAATGGATTTTAAATCTTTCTTTGTGTCATGAATTCCTTTGATAGTCTGGTAGAGCTTATGAACCCCTTCACAAAATGAATTTTTTAAGTGCATAAAATACATAGAATTACAAAGGAAACTAAACATATTGAAATACAGTTATCAAAATATTTTAAAGGGAGAGGCAGAGCCAAGATGGAGTAAAGGCAGAAATTTGGCCAATCTCTTCCCCAAACTTCTCCAAGTTTCTTTAAATAATGTCTCTAAATAAATTTTAGAGCATCAGAACACTCAAAAAGATGGTGTAGAACATTTTCCAATTGAAGGCAATTTAGAAGGTCAGCAGAAAAGGTATGTGACATCAGGGTGGAAATCCAACGTGCATTCCTGGTGCAGGTCACCTCAGCACAGCCTTGGCCCCAGCCCCATCCAATAAAGCAGGAACAGGTCTAGGGATCTCTTGAATCAGTGGCAGTACTGGTGGCTTCCAGACCTTTCATTTATCAGACACTAAATAGGACTTGAAAGATCAGCTGAAAAGGTCTGTGGCAGCAGGGTGGGAGTCCAATGCGCAATCCCAGTGCAGATGGGGCCAGTAGAGGCATGGCCCTAGCTCAGGCAAAGCAAGACTCTGCTTTAGCACATTATATTTTATATCTACAGTTCGAGAAAAGAGTTGCTATAATTTTTTGTACATATATATAGGTGCTTTTTTGTTTTTTTTTTGTTTTGTTTTTTTGGGGGGGATACACACCTACATAGTGGTTTTGCTAGGTCAAAGGACGTGCATGATTTTATAGTCCTTCGTGTAGTTCAAATTGCTCTACAAAATGATTGAATCAGTTCACAAATCATTAAGTGCATTAATTTCTCATTTTCCCCACATTCCCTCCATCATTTGTCAGTTTTTCTTTTCTGTTCTGTTAGCCAGTCTGCCATTTATATATATACATATATATATGCATATATATGAGGTAGTAACTCAGAATTGTTTTAATTTGCATTTCTCCAATAAATAGTAAGAGCTTTTTTTCCCCATATGATGTAATTAGCTTTGATTAGTTCATCTGAAAACTGTTCATATCTTTTCACCATTTATCAGTTGGGAAATGAGTTTTATTTTTTAAATTTGAGTCAATTCTTGATATAGTTGTGAAATGAGTCATTTATCAGAGAAACTTCATAATTTTTCTGTTTGAAGAATTCATATTAACATATTTGATTATGGCTTATTCAGCCATTCCCCAGCTGATGAGTATCCACTCAATTTCCATTTCCTTGCCACTATAAAAAAAGGCTGCTATAAACATTTTTACACTTGTAGGTCCTTTTCCCTTTTTTATGATATCTTTGATGTACAAACCCAGTAGAGACATTGCTGGATTAATGGGTATGTGCAGTTTTAGAGCCCTTTGGGCATAATTCCAAATTGCTCTCCAGAATGGATTAGTTCACAACTCCATTATATTACATTAATGCCCCAGTTTTTCTACATCCCTTCCTAGTTTTAACATTATTTTTTTCCTGTCATCTTAGCCAATCTGAGAGGTATATAGTGGTACCCTCAGAGTTGTCTTAATTTGCATTTCTCTAATCAATAGTGATTTAGAACATTTTTTCACATGACTAGAAATAGCTTTAATTTCTTAATATGAAAATTGTCTCTTCATATCCTTTGGCCATTTATTAATTGGAGAATGGTTTGTATTCTTAAAAATTTGAGTCAGTTTTCTATATATTTTAGAAATAAGCCTTTATTAGATTCCTTGGATGTAAAAAAAATTTCTCCCAGTTTTGTGTTTCCCTTCCAATTTTGGCTGCATTGGTTTAGTTTGTACAAAACCTTTTTAATTTAATTAAATCAAAATTATCTAAAATGGGTAATTTAGAACCTCCTATCTACAGTTTGAAAGTATGAACTTTGTTTGCCAAACACACTGACAAATTTGTTGAGGGGAAAATAAATATCAAAACTTATTGATGAGGTGGTGAAGCGACATGGAGCTGGGATGATGTAAGGATGAAATTGGTTGATTTACTCAAATGATCATGTTCCACTTAGAAAAAGTTTGATGCCCAGTCAAACAAATGTGGTCCCAGACTTTAGAGTAAGTATAAAAATGTCCTTGTGACTAAAAATGTCCTTCTAGCTGAATTGATAGTATACTGGAATCTTGTTTGGATAGTTCTAGAAAACTTGGTCATGCATTAGGGTGATAATTTATCAAATTTATCAAATAAATTATCACCCTATTTCAAAATTTGTTATTGCATAGATCAAAGAAAACTTGCATTCCAGGAATTTGCTTCTCAGCTCTGGCTTAGAAGTCCTTCCCCATCCTCTGATTTAAAGACCTTATAAGTTAGGAAAATCTGAAGATGTCAGAATTTTCAATTTCCTCATGGGATCCCTGGGTCCTCTGATGTCAGTAAAAGCCCACAGCTTCAGGCAGAGATTGCACTAGGCCTGAGGGAAACTTCTGAGCCCTAAAGGGAGAAATGAACTCCAGCAGCTTGTAGGTGTGAGTTACCCTTTTGACTGAACCCCTCTTAGCCTGTGGACCCTTTCTTCTGGACTTGATAGGTATTTACAAGAGATTGTGTCCCAGGGTTTTTTTTTTGTGTATCTATAATGTTATTCTTTTTTTTATTAAAGCTTTTTATTTGTATAACATATGTATGAGTAGTTCCTCGGCATTGATCTTTACAAAGCTTTCCGTTATAAATTTTACCCCCAGTCCCCCTCCCCTCCCCTAGATGGCAGGAAGTCCACTACATGTTAATTATGTTAAAATATTTGACAAGTTGTTGTGCCAAAAAAAACCTATCTACAAGAAAAAAAATCAGAGAAAGGAAACACAATGCAAGCAAACATCAATAGAGAGCATGAAAATGTTATGTGGTGGTCCACATTTCACATCCCTCTCTCTGGGTGTATATGGCTTTCTTCACTGAACAATTGGAACTGGTTTGAGGCAATTCTATGTTGCAGAGAGTATAATGTTATTCTTAAGAATAAACCCCCAAACTTGAAAGTCCCAGGATTTTAATAAGGAACTCTCCATATTTGTAGCAACTTAACAAATACCTGTTACTGAAAGCTTTTTAGGGATGTCTGGCTGAGATGTATCTCCGCTATTAATCTAGACTGATTAAAAAAAAAACAAACAAAAAAACCAAAACCCTGAGAGCCAGCCCTGAAGGATTGTAGTAACCATTTACTAAGGATCTGACTCACTAGTGGCAGTGAAAGTTAGAGTAGTGCCTCAGAGCATGTGTTGTTTGGGATCGTTTGTTTTCTATGATAAATCTTTTATTATTATTATTATTTACATGTTATCTGTAATTTAAATTGCCAGAAATTCAAGTGGCTTGTCATAAAGCTCTAAGGAACTGCTTGTTAGAACTTCAGTGCTCCAGATTTAGGCCTAATGCTACCTCAAGATGTTCTGCAGTTTGTTCAAATACCAAACCTATTGGTAAAGGTAATGTTTCATATTTAGGTTACCCCCCCAGCCTCGAGGATTTTGAAAAATTATTTCTATATTTACTTTGTTTTGTACTGCTTTGATAAGGGTGAGAAAGAATATAGGGCAAAGAAAAAGACCTGAGACAATCTCTAACAAAACAATTACCAATCTTACTTCCTTGTAGCAAGAAACCTGATTGTTATTTGATATTTTTACTCTAGATAACTAACTATCCTTTGCTTTTCACTGGGTTTTGGTAGTTTTTGTTTTCTCCATTTTATTTACCTTACTACTACTTAGAAATATTGTGTTTGGTTGATAAAAATGAGAAAACCAATATTTTTCTTCTTCAAAATGTGAGGAGGAAATTCATTAGGTATAATTATAATGGCTAATGGGCTATAATGGGCATAGCTTTATGACCTTTGTTTCATCCTTAAAGACCTATGAGTATTTTTCTGGTGATGCTGTCTTTTAGCCTCGAAATCCTGAAATTTCTAAAGAATTAATAGTTATTCAAATCATGATTTGAATAAGCAATTAAATATGATCCATTAAAAATTGTGCAATTATCAAATAATATATATAAAATGCTTTGCAAAACTTAACATACTGTATAAATATTAGCTGTTTTGTTGTTTTTATTGTGCAAGAGAAATGAAAGAAATTTATCATGAAAGAAATATCTTTCTAGGAGGCAGGCCTATCATGTAATAAGATCAATGGTCATGTGATTGATATCTATCTTTGATTAGAGTTTTCTAAATTTTAAAAATTTCACAAAACAGGAAATCATAGTTTATTTTTCATCCTTTTATGAAAAGATAAAAAAATGAGCGTTTTATTCTTTCATTTAGAAAAATATGGGGGGGGGCGGCAGCTAGCTGACATAGCAGATTAAGCACTAGCCTGAAGTCAGAAGGACCTGAGTTCAAATTTGGCCTTAGATATATAACACTTATTAGCAGTGTGACCTTAGGCAAGTCACTTAACCACAATTGCCTTAGCAAAAAAAAAAAAAAAAAAAGGTATCATAGTCCTTTTAGGTAAATACACTAAATGGCATCAGTATTGTTTTAAACTTGTCTAAATAAAATGGCATCCTACTTAAATCTGTTTGATTTATGGTATTTTTAATTGTCAATAAAAGAGAAAATTTGTATTTCAAATTAGTAATATCCAAACTCAAAGCTATCTCAAAAAATTTAGGAATCATTATTTTGTTGCATATTTTTTCAGTTGTCCTCTTTGTGACCCTCTTTGAGGTTTTATTGGCAAAAAGACTGGAGTGGTGTGACATTTCTCCCATCTCATTTTACAGATGAGGACATTGAGGCAAATAGTGTTAAGTGACTTTCCTGGGGTCACAGAGCTATAAGTGTCTGAGGCCAAATTTATTTCAGAGATGACAAAACCAAGGCATGAAGAAATTCCTTAAAGTCATATATTTTGATTCAGGCCTACCCTAGGCCAAACCATGGACTCAAACTTGGGATTAAAATGCAGTGAGGTCGTCGTGTATCCAAAAATAGGATACATATGATAAAAACAACATTGCTAATAGGAACAAATAAAAATCACACAATTTCCAGGTTAAATAATATATTAAATATTGCCTCCTTTCTGCCTTCAGACCTGCCAGGTCAGATACTCAGATATTTAATTTCATATTTAACTTTCCTCTTGGTTGGCCCCTTTACACTTCAGGTGTCAAAGCACCCCAGTAGCCTTCTACTGCTTAAAGGATCAGTCTAATTCACCTGCTTCTAGAGTCACTGTTCTTCATTGTAGACACTGATTGGGGTTGCCCAAGAAAGAAAGGAACTACAAGGGAGGAGAGATAAAAGGAAAAAGAAGGAAGACTCTGGCAATAGCCAAGGAAGAGATGTGAACCTGATTTCATTGTAATTAGTATGTGAGCACAACAGCCTGGCTACTTCTCTTGTATGAAGACTCAAATCCTACTTGCTGATCACGCAAAAGAAGCACAGAACTCTGCTTGAGAAGAGAGGTAATTTCTTAACTCTTGGCATTTGGTGAGAGAAGATCCAAGGCCTTCTTTCCCCTATGTGGCATATGGCTCCTGAGAAGCAAGGCCTCCTTGGTCTTTTCATTTATTTCTTTTCCATTCTAGATTTTGAAATGGAATCTCCAATCTTGGAAATTTCAAAGACTATCAGAATGATCCACAGGAATATTGAAACTGTTATCTCGGCTGACTTTTACATCTAGCACAATATTAATGGCCAAAGGAGCAAGCCCTGATTTTCCAGAATGACTAGTGATACTCTGGTCCAGCAAAGGACTGAACTGGAAACAGTGTCATTGTTTGAGGAACCAGTGCCATGTAGGAACTGAGTTAAATTTCTTGCCCTGTGAAGGAGGAAGAGGGAATAATTAGCTAGTCAGCAATAGGCTGAAAAGCCTATCATGTTATACTGGTTCACCAAAGGCAGATGCTCTGATTGGTATTTAGCACATAATCCTTACAGAAGGAGATTATATAAGTTTATGTGAAACACAGTTTTTTAAAAATATTTACTTTCTATATATTGGTTCCCTATTAAAATGTAAACTCTTTGTGAGTAGGGATTGTTTCATTCATTGTCTTTTTATCCCCAGAGTTCGTTACAATGCCTGACACATAAATATTTATTGATCATTTGTTTGATGAATGATCCAATCCTAAATCTTTACTGTTTTTATAATTTAAAAATTTCAGCATAAAGTTATATGATGTATCTGATGCACTATAAACAACTATGTATAGTTAGTATGAGATTACCTCATGGGTCTGGTCTTCAATGCTTCTTTAATAGTACAATTCAGTTTTTTTTTTCCAGGTATCAGGTCACTCAAGCAAATTCATAAGGAACCCCTCCTCCCCGGGAATCAGTATAATAAAAAATCTTATTTTTCTCCATCCTTAACTTTCTTTTGCATACTAGCTTAGCTTGCTGGCAGAACTTCCCAGGACTTTCATCACTCATAGTATCTCCAGTTGCTAGATAAATGGCTAACAAAGTTTATTTGTTTATTTGTCTAATAATAGAAAGAACCTTCCATAAATCAAGAAAAAGTTTTTCTTAAGAAAAACTTTTTTTCAATAGTATTTTATTTTTTTCAAATACATGTAAAAATAATTTTCAACATTCATTTTTGTAAGACTTTGTGTTCCAAATTTTTCTCTCTTCCTTATTTATCCTCCCCCGAGATAGTAAGCAATCTGATAAAAGTTAAATATGTGTAGTTCTTTTAAACATATTTCCATATTTGTCATATTGCACAAGAAAAATCTGACCAAAAAGGAAAAGATACAAGAAAGACAAAACAAAAAAAATGTGAAAATATTATGCTTTAATGCATATTCAGTCTCCATAGTTCTGTCTCTGGATGTGAATGACATTTTACATCCAAGTCTATTGGAATTGCCTTTAAGCACTGCATTGTTGAGAAGAATGAAGTCCATCACAATTGATCATCACATAATCGTTTTCTTACTGCATATATTGGTCTCTTGGTTCTGCTCTCTTCATTCGGCATTAGTTCATGTAATTCTCTCCAGGCTTTTCTGAAATCAATCTGCTCATCATTTTTTACAGAATAATAATATTCCATTAAATTCATATACCATAACTTATCAGTCATTTCCCAATTGATGGATATTTACTTAATTTCCAAAGAAATTGATTCTTCTAGCTCATTGGACTATCAGAGGAGGCAAAATATTGGCACTAGGAATAGAGGTCTTAGGATCTAGTAGCATCATATACTATTTCCATTTAAGAGTGGAAGTCTCCTGTGCCTTACCCTTTTTTTGTTTTAAAAAATGTTGTTTATCACTCATCTCATAAAGGATAATTCTGGAGGAAAGATTATAATAGGACATTATATTCTCAGTTCAATAACAACTAGGACCCAGTAACAGGGCAAGAAAATGTTTTTTTGTTTGTTTGTTTGTTTGTTTTTAAAGTAGTGCAATGAATGGCTGCTTCAGGGAGCTTAATGTTCCAGAAGCCTAATGGTCATTTAATAATCTGGCCATTATATAGGCACCCTTCATTCTGAATCTTATGTATAAATGCCTCCAAACATACAGCTCCAGTAAATATTCAGAGGATGATACTGCTTGTATAGCCTCATCTAGATTTTCTAAGACTTTAGTCTATTCTAGTAACCACTCAAAAAAGGTATACTTGTTATTAACTTGGTAAATGAAGGCCACTAATATTCTCTTAGGTGGAGAATATTGGTTGTTCCTAATCCAAAGAGCCTATTAAAATTCTGAATTACTATTTTTAGTCTGTAGGGGTTGTCCATGTCTTATTTTAGGCTGTTTTTGGAGCTGTTTTTAATTCTTCCCAGCAAGTACCCTTGCCCCATTTTAATTGTAGTGAGTTGATCTCCTCCTACTTGTTTCTCACAAATTACTATTCAGTCTAGGGCCTCTTCTACTATCGCCTCATCTGGTTTGAGTCATCATCAGGATATCAGTGCTGTGAATGAGTGAAGCTTCTTTTAGATTGCTTTCCATCAAACTGTGGCAACATAAAAGAAAATTCAGATAATCATGAGAAAGTGAAAGTGTATATGTTCCTTCCCAAGGTAAAGTTTTTGATAACTCTTAGCCATTGGAATGGGGAAGACATTCCTGACATCAATAAATCCAGGCATGGAATATCTATTCTACTACATTCATGGTCAAGGTCACAGCATTAATAACTTTAATTAGTTTCCATCTATTATCAATAGCCAGGATATATATGTGTTATTTACTGACTCATATAAAGTTATTATGAAGAGAATCTGTGTAACAAAGTACTAACCTCTTTTATTACTGTTACAGAGAGTTGGGTATTTCTGCCCCCTTTAGGACCTAGTGTTGTTTAATATTAGGTCCTCAGCAACCTAGATAAATCATGACTCCCAAGATCTTATAACATACATGTCTACTCTTCCCCAATCAGGCACCACAATTGAGAGACACAGGAGCTCTTTGACTAATCCCTACTTGACCAAAGGTTGGTCTTATTCCCATAAGTTCTAATAGAAACTCTGGTTCCTCATATCAAACCACTGAGGGTTTTCTGGAATAATAATAATCCATCTTCTGGTATTTAGCTGCCCCTTAAAATCCCTTCTTTTCCAAGCTACAGAAATCGGCACATGTTCTCTAGTCCCCTATGAGTCTTACAGTTAAGAGTCTGAATTTGGTTCATCACCCTTTGGGAGCCATTCCAACAGTCACTCCAAGCTGGCTACAAAGACTTGAATGGCTGTAAACAATCATAATCAGTGGGGGCATGACCATGTGGAATAGAGATTTATAGGAGTCTTGTGTTGACAGGGCATTAGGAATCTTGGTGCCTTGTTTCCTGATGCCCTGATAAAATTGTACTAATATCCTGAAAGGATGACCATCGGGCATTATCTTCTAATCTATGCTATGTTTCAAGAGCCACAGCCAAAATAGCTTGTGAAAATATCATCACACTGCCCATCCAATAATGGCAGCAATTTTCCATCATACCTTCATGTGGATGGCCCTCTTTGTGCAGTTACTAATTTTGCTTTTCTGTTCAGATCTCAAACTGATCTGCACAGACCTATATAGTGTTATGTCCGAAAGGCTCATAGCAAAGCCCAGTTAGGCCTATGCCCCCAAAGCAGGTGGTCATTATACTCAAAGAAGGTTGGTGACAAAGTGTGAATATTTGGGGAAGGAGGCATAAATCCAACCTGTCAAACTCATCTATTTTAAGGTGAAAAGATGCTCTCTTGGGGCAGCTAGATGCCTCAGTGGACAGAGCATTGGCCCTGGAGTTCAAATTTGGCCTCAGACACTTAGCACTTACTAGCTCTGTGACCCTGGGCAAGTCACTTTACCCCAATTGCCTCATCAAAAAACAAACAAAAAAAATTCCTCCTCTTTTGCTTGCTTCTATTGTGTTATAGAGAAGAACAAAAGCCAATCCTTATGAATTCTCTTGTTGATTCACCAGACTTTGTAAAAACAAATCATCTCTAAGCTTTCCCAAACAATAAAACCTTGCAAATAACAAATTTTTCCCATTAGACTATAGTCTCATTAGCCATTGTTGGAGCTCTGAGCCTAGAGGCAGGAAAGCCTGAGTTCAATCCATATTGCCTAAGAAGCATCCTACCTATGTCATGGTGGTGGGTGAATCACTTAAGCTCTGTCTGCCTCAGTTTCATCCATTGTAAAAATTGGGGGTAACAATGGGGACCTTCTCAGGATTGTTTAGATCCCAGGATCTGATTTGATAATAACAGCAAAGCACTAATACATTATCACATAGCAAGCACTACATAAATTTATTATATCACATGCTTACTGTTTAGATTTCTTAACTATCCAAGTTCCTTGATATTGACAGTGATTATTGTCTGACATTCTCCTTCCATTGAAATTAATACCTGTGAAGCTGTATCTTGGTGAGGGTATTAGTAGATGAACCTAAGGCTCTATTATGAAATGGTATAGTTATTAATATTATCCTTTCTTATGGTTTCTTCCATTATAGTTCAAATCTTAACTGGGTTTAACATATCTTATAGAGATTTGAAAGGCAGAGATCTTACCTTTCACTTTTAGCCTATTTGTGTTTTTTCCCCCCACTCATTTTATCTATTAGATCTTCTAATCTTTCATCTGCCTTCAAAACATTGTCTTTAAAGGACAATAGTTCTTTCATTTATGTCTCTAATTGTACAACACACAAGGATGTCTTTGCCTGGGCAATGCAGCTTTTCCAAAGCTGTCAATAAGAGCCAGGTAATATTTTTGAATTTCCTCAGGCATTCATCTCATTAATCTCAGAGTGAATGGGAACTTTCTCCTTATCAAATTGAAGGGACTCTTCCAATATATCTCAAAAAATGCTGTAGCTACAGGATATTAGACAAGTCAAGAAATCAGTATCTGTTACATTCAAAGCACTATGCTAAATATTGGAGAAACAAGCATAAAGACAAAAAAAATTTTTAAAAAACAGGTCCTGGTCATAGGGAGTGCACCATTTCACATTGGTGGCAATATTTTAAACAGTTATGCACAAAGAAACATCGAGAATAAAAATTATTAGCATTAGAGAGAATTAGGAAGGACTTTTTAGAAAAGGTGGGATTCTAGCTTGAATGGTTATCAGGCTATTTAGCCACCTCAGACTTTTAATTATTTTTTTGCCACCACCTTTTCCACCCTTTTAAATATATAACTATTGTAATATAAACCTGGTGGACTGCCAAATATACTAGGTCAGATTTAAACTATGATTCAGATTTGGAAATTGAAATACAATAAGGCATTCAGGGATAATAAAATACAAAGCTTTTTTTCTATTTTATTTTTATATATGTTTTTTGTTATCCATTTAAAAAAATTACCTTTCAAAATTCAAAAGGTATAAATGCTGTTACCATTTGCTTTTATAGTTATTCCAATAGTAACTCTGGGGGAAAAAAGTTTCCTACAGGTAGTAGGAACCTTGGTTCTTCCCTCTGAAATAAGCTCCCCTGGTCACTGTCTTCCTCATATTTCCTTTACAGTTCTCTTACATTTCTGGTAGCAAAGAAACCAAATGGTCATTTCTTAAAGACCAGCTCAGTTTGCCTGTCTCTGAATGAAGCTTCCCAGAAAAAAAGAGGAAAGAAGGTCTAGGACATGATGGCAGCAGGAGGAAGAGAAAAAGACTCTAGGATTGGCCTTTTTCCTCAGCAGTGCATGGGCATGGCAGCCCAAGAGCCAGTTTTCAGCAACCCATTTGCCCCTCCCTCCAAACAAGCACAGTTTTGCTATAATCGTATAAATCCCTAGTAGCAGAAATAAGATTAAAAGTTAGTTTCCCTTACCCTACATCCAAGGAGTGCTTTTTCCTTTATTCCACAATTTGATCAGAATAAATATAATTCCATGCATTTCCAGTGACCAGTCACTAAAACCTAGTTAATCCTAGTAACCCTGGGCAAAAGATTATCTTGATAGAGGGCAGAATATCACGCTGAGAACATTTCTTGTTGCTAGAATGGATGGCTTTATCACTGATAGTTGAGAGTCTAGAAGAAAAAAATATTAAAGTATGAGCTAATAAGAGTTGAGAAGTGAAGGGAAAATGCTGAGATTCAGGAAGTTAGGAAATGGGAGTTTTAGGGAAGTTAGGGTTCCAGGAGATGGGCTTCAGGAAGATAAAGAAAAAAGAATCAGTGTAATAGAAAATTCCAAGAGGAAGTAGGCTAGAGTTAGAAGGCTGAATTTTCTATTAACTGTTGGCATAGAACAAACATAAAATTTGATGGTCATCTCTGCCCTTCTTTATTCATAACCCCATTTGTTTAATGCATGGTAGTCCTCATTACTATTAAAATATTAATGCCTTTTATTATGTTGCATTTATTTCTAAATTTACTCTTTCCTTTACCATATCCTGCAAACTTTCCCTTGCAACAAAGATTAAAAAAAGGAAAAAAAAAGTTTAGTGAAGCCTACCAACACACTGACAATATTCTATATGCAGATTATCCACTTCTCCAGTGAAAGGAAATATATTTTCTGATTTCTTCTTCTGATTTGCTAAGTTATTATAATGACTATGCTAAATATTGGAGTTGACTATTTCTTCTGCTACTTTTCCTTTTGGCAAAATTATTTCCTCAAATATAGGAAAGAGAGGAAGTTATTTAATATAAATGGCAGGTTATCTTCCTGTGAAGCTATAAATCTTTACTACTAATAGATCTAGCCCCACTTATTAGAGCAAATAACAGGATTTATCTTTTAATTAAAGCAATACTTGCATATTGTAGAGAACTACTTATGCTTAATATGTTACAACCTTGTGTGCTCTCAATAAACATTCTGAATGATACAAAAGTTATATTTCAGTCATGTCTCATAAGATCAAGTTCACTCAGGTTATCACCTGTGAACCTAGAAAAATTACTGAAATCATATTGCATTATAATGAATTTTTGTCTACATCTTATACTTCAAAAATTTCCCCATTATATTGGCCTTTTTATTTTGGAAATACAGAAAGAATGGGGAATTGAAAAAGGAAGATGGAAATACAGTATTTAATTAAATGGTACAATAGCCTTAATTGAAGGGAATGTTTGTTGATCTAGAGCAAAACAAATTTAATTCTGCTTAAATAAAAGAGTTCCTTTAAATACATAAAGTTTAGTAATATTTACTTATATAAGAGTGATGCTTTACCTTTACCTCAGTTAATTGAATTATAAGATGTTTAAGTATAATGATGGGAAGATTTTAGATGTGTAAATAAAATGATTTATGACTAGTGTTTTTTCTTGATTCTAGAAAAAAAATAACAAATTGATTAACCAAACTAACCATAACTCTGAAAGCATTTAAATATATATATATATATCTATATATTAAAACTAATTTTATGGATATATTTTGCTTTTACATCACCATGTTTCTTCTAGTATTCTTCACTCTATTCTTCAGAACCCTATCTATACAACATTTTCAAGAAGAGAGAGAGGAAAAAAAATCAGCTGTTAATATATCAAAAAGTCTAGAAATATATGCAATATCCCCACACCAATGGATCTTTCATCTCTTTAGAGAAGTATGTTAAAAAATTTTTAAAAATCATATATTTGCCCCTTGAAGTTTTAAATTATCAGAGGAATTTTAGCAGTTGACTGAACTTTTGTGAAAAAAAGTAGGTGAGTGGTGAAGTGCTTTTAGGAGAGAGACCTTTTTTTACCTGAATACATAGATAAGAATATACAAAATAATTTTGACTTGGAAGGAGAGTCCTCACAAACAGAAGAATCAGTAAGGAAATTGTGTAAGAGGTATATCTGATTTTAGTCTTGAAAGGAGTTGGGTATTTCAAGAAGCAGAGGTGAAGGGAGAATGTGTTGCAAGCATAGAAGACAGTTTATGCATAGGCATAAAGATAGAAAATTGTATGTTGTATTAGAAACAGCAAAAAGGACAGTTTGTCTTAAAGAGTATATGGAGCAGCATTAATGAGAAAAAAATTGAAAAATGATTCTGAAGTCATATTAGGTAAGAACTTAAAAATTTAAAAACCAAACAGAAGAGTTATAGTTTCTTGAATAGAGAAAAAGCAAAACAAAACAAAAACTCTGCTTTAAAAATATCAAAATAATGGAGAATAAATTCAATAAGGGAGATACTGAAATCAAGGAGAATTAGCAAAATATTGTAGCAATTCAGGTAAGAATTGGTAAGATTGGTAAGAAAGAATGGTACAATTGTTGAAGGTATTGTTGAGGTAAAATTGACAAGATTAGCAGCTGATTGGAACAAAAATGACTCCAAAGTTAAGAATGACTCCGAGGTTGTGAAAATGGAAGGCTACAAAGTTGGGAATGCTCTTGTCTAAAATGAAGATATTACCAGTCCTAAAGTCAGGAAGACCTGAGTTCAAATCTGGTCTCAGATACTTAATATTTCCTAGCTGTGTGACCCTGGCAAGTCACTTAACCTCAATTGCCTCAGCAAAAAACAAACAAAAAAAAATAATAAGATAGGAAGAGAAGTAGATTTAAAGATAATTACTTCCATTTGGGTATGTTGAATTTGAGATGCCTATGACATTTCTAGTTAAAATTTTCAGTAATCAGTCATGTGGGAAGGAGTTTGGGAGAAAGAAATGTACTTTGTGAAGTCTCTGTGATCTTACGGTTACTGATGAGTCCATCAAGAGAGAGTACAGTAAGGTGAGAAAAAGCCCAATGCAGAGCTCAAATGTTTATGCCCATGATGAGATATGGATAATAATCTATCAAAGGAGACTGAGAAAGGTAGCAGGACATTTTGTGGAAGAGAATTAGAAGAGAGCAGATTCATGAAAACCCAGTAATGGAAGAGTTTCCCAGAAGTCAGTATGAAGAACTTCATAGAGGTCAAGAAGGATGAGATATAAGAACCATCAATTGGATTCAGCATTTAAGAGGTTATTGATAATCTTGGAGAGTTGTTTCATTTAAGTGATGTTAACAGAAATTGGATTAAAGAGGCTGAGAAAAGAGTTGGTGAAAAGTGGAGACAAAGGACAATTGAATCAATTTAAGAAGCAATTTTTACTGGGTAAGAACCTACTACTTAAACTTAAAACTTTAAGAGCCTACTATGTTAATAGGATAATGTAATCTTAGATCAAGTCCTGACTTTAGTCTTACCTTTTATTATGCAGAAAAATAAATTTATCGACTAGTCAATTGGAAAAAACATCAAGTGCTCGTGGGTAGGCCTAGCGAATATAATAAAAATGGCAATACTACCCAAACTAATTTACTTATTTAGTGCCATACCAATCAAACTCCCAAGAAATTATTTTACAGATCTAGAAAAAAATAGTAGCATAGTTCATTTGGAAGAACAAAAGGTTAAGAATTTCAAGGGAATTAATGAAACAAAAGGCTGATTAAGGTGGCCTTGCTGTACCAGATCTAAAACTATATTATAAAGCAATGGTCATCAAAACTATTTGGTACTGGCTAAGAAATAGAGTTAGTCGATCAGTGGCATAGGATAGGATCACAGAACAAACTAGGCAATAACTGTAGCAATTTAGTGTTTTGTAAACCCAAAGACCCCAGCTTTGGGGATAAGGACTTACTATTCAACAAAAACTGCTGGGAAAATTGGAAAATAGTGTGAAAGAAATTAGGGCTTGACCCACACCTAACACCACATACCAAGATAAGATCTAAATGGGTTCATGATTTAGATATAGAATGATATTATAAGCGAATTGGAGGAACATAAGATAGTTTACCTCTCAGACCTGTGGAGATGAAATAAATTTATGTCCAAAGAAGAACTAAAACTCTTAATTGAATACCAGATAGAAAATTTTGACTATATTAAGTTAAAAAGTTTTTGTACAAACAAAACTAATGCAGACAAGATTAGGAGGGAAGCAATAAATTGGGAAATCATCTTTACATTTAAGGGTTCTTAATCTTGATAAAGGCCTCATTTCTAAAATATGTAGAGAATTGTCTCATATTTATAAGAATTCAAACCACTCTCCAATCGATAAATAGTCAAAGGATATGAACAGACAATTTTCAGCTGATGAAATTAAAACCATTTCTAGTCATATGAAAGGTGCTCCAAATCATTATTGATTAGAGAAATGCAAATTAAGACAACTCTGAGATACCATTACATACCTGTCAGATTGGCTAAAATGACAGGAAAAAATAATGACGAATGTTGGAGGGGATGTGGGAAAACTGGGACACTGATATATTGTTGGTGGAACTGTGAACGGATCCAACCATTCTGGAGAGCAATTTGGAACTGCATACCCTTTGATCCAACTGTATTTCTATTGGGCTTATATCCCAAAGAGATCTTAAAGGAAGGAAAGGGACCCACATGTGCAAGAATGTTTGTGGTAGCCCTTTTTATAATGGCTAGAAACTGGAAACTGAATGGATGCTCATCAATTGGAGAGTGGTTGAATAAATTATGGTATATGAATGCTATGGAATATTATTGTTCTATAAGAAATGACCAGCAGGATGATTTCAGAGAAGCCTGGAGAGACTTGCATGAGCTAATGCTGAGTGAAATGAGCAGAACCAGATCATTATACACGGCAACAGCAATACTATATGATGATCAATTCTGATGGACATGACTCTTTTCAACAATGAAATGTTTCAAATCAATTCCAATTGTTCAGTAAAGAAAGCCATATACACCCAGAGAATTACCCATACATATGTTTTGCAAATAAAAAACTTTAATAAAAAAAAGAAAGAAATTTATTCAAAGAGAGGTTTAAAATGACCTCAGAGTCACAGGATTTAAATTTAAGGCTTTTTGATTCCAAGGCTAGTACTTTATTGCCAGGCAACTGGGTGTGCTAAGCATGATAGATAGAATGAAAAAAATGGCAAAGCCCTATTCTTAAAATATTCTCAAAGTTGTGTTCTGTTTGGTTATTCAACATTTACAAAAGCATATTCAGAATAAATTCAAAGTAATACAAGGTAGTTAAATACAAAGTATCAAGATAATATGAAAGTATATTCAGAATAAATTCAAAGTAATTAAAAAGTAGTTTACTTTTTTCCCCTCAAAAGGAAGTACATTTTGACATTGGCCCTATGAAAACAAATTTAGTAAAGGAGTTTAATCATAATTCTAAGGTCTTTAGTGTTGTTTTCTTTTTTGTAGGTCCCTCTGGTTATGCTTTCTTTGCTATATACTATTTTACTCATGCCCTAACTTTTTTGGAATTCATTATTATTGTCATATGACCTTATCATTTCATTTTTTTTAATATCACAGGGTTTTTTCCTCATTCAATGGACACCCAATGCAAAGAAACAGACAGTAAAGAATTTAAGTACCAATAAGCCACTGTCAGTATCACATAAAACTTTATAGACCACAGTAAATGAAAGGAGAGCTTGGGATATGAAATTCCAAAGCAAAATAAATATTAAGTGTTATAAATGAAAATCACCAATCTTGAAAAATAGTATTATCCTAAAGAGGAAAAATAAAGGATTGTTAATGAAGTAGTGAATTTCCAACATTTTTACTCTGAGTAAAAACTTTGAAATGTCATTGGAAAAGTCAAATGTAGAAAGGTACATACTTCTGATCAATTAGAAAGGACTTATGAAAGAACAGAGAATAAAAAGAAAAAAATCAATTTTTAAAAAATTTTGAACATTCAAATTTGATAGCATTTATACTGGTCCATATTCTTCAGTTCCTTAATCCTTGAAACAGAGGGAAGGTGTTAAATTTCATATCACTTCTTTAGGGACAAACTTAGTCATAATCACACAGCAATCAGTTTTTACTTTTATTGTTGTGCTTAGTTTTCTTGGTTCTACTACTTTTTGCATTAGTTCAGAGTAAATCTTCCTTTGGTTTCCTGAATTCAGATTCATCCTATCTTGTGGAGCAATAATATCCCATTATATTCAAACATCACAATTTATTTAGCCATTCTCTTCATCAGTAGACATACTTCATTTCTAGTTCTTGGCTACCATAAAAACGTGTTGGCCATAACTCTGTTGGTAAATACAGGATGGACTGTTCTATATTAGACCTTACATTTTAGCCACTTTATTCATATAATTCAAATTTGTTTTCAAAAATGTTTGGACCAGTTCCATTCCAGTGTAGTAATTAGTGTGCCTATCTTTTGAAAACTCCAGCATTGATTATTCCTGTTCTTTGTCATCATGGCTTCTTTTCTGTATGTGATGTGAATCATCCCCTTTTCATTTTTTCCCATTATTACTGATTTGGAGCAATGGTTGTTAATTGTTTTTAATTTTTCTTTGAAAACTATCCGTATCCTTTGAATAATTATCCATTTGGAGCAGATTAGAGTATAAGCTGAGTAATCAGTCACTCTGCAATTTGAAAAAAAGTTCAGAGTGGAGCAGCTAGATGGTTCAGTGGATAGAGTGTTGTTCCGCAGTCAGGAGGACCCGAGTTCAAATGTGGTCTTACACACTTAACACTTAATACTGACCTGGGCAAGTCATTTAACCCAATTGCCTCCCTTCCCCCCCCCAAAAAAAAAGGAAAACAGTTCGGAGTGAGCATCTTTATAGATGGTGGGACAATAGTATTGCATTTGTTTATGAAAGTGAGCATACTTTGGAGGTAAGTTGGCCACTCATAAATTTTTGTATTTTATTCAACATTGTGATACTTTTTTAGATCACCTATAACCACTTGTGACCTGCATAATAGCTACTTAAAAGAGCCTTTGGCTTGTATCCGCATTGTGGAACTTCAATAGTATATAATATAATCTATTATAATCTACCAATATTTAAACTGTCATAGTTCATTTTTATTAGTTTCTGTTAAGGGAAATACAGCAGACATTGAAAAAGGTTTATTGAAAAATAGTGAAGATAATTAGAAATATATGGGAAGAAATCAAAAGAACAAGTATTAACTAGAGAGAAAAAAGTAGTATCCTGGAAAATGATAAAGCACTTTATTTTAGTCTCTGTCAAAATAAAATAGGAAGGAAATCAAAATTAAATGATAATAAATTTTGAAGAAGTAAAAAGAAGAACTTTTTAAAGGTGTCTATATTTCACTTATGAAATTCACTTCTTGTAAAAGGTCAAACAATGCCTATTTTCTCCAAAGGTCTGTTTAATTTAATGTCTTTTAGAAACATGCATAGCTATGGAAACTAATATAATAATGACAGCCATCAAATCATACTTTAGTGTTTAAGTAATTGCTTGCTAAATTAAGAAGGTATTTTCTCCAGACATGGTTGCACTGTATTAATTCTTTTATTTAATGATGGTAGATAATCTGCTAACTCCATTTGAAGCATTAAAAAATAGCATTATCAATTGTAATAAAAAATGGTTGCCAATTTATCTGATAGGCTATTACTTGATAAATACTAGAAGTACCTTAAGTTCCTTTGATTTATTTTTAAATGTAACTGGAATAATTTCACACATGGAGCAAAATAGTGAACTATGACTGAAATGCTTTCATGGTGTTTTTTGTTTCAAACATATGATTTCATTACTCTACTACTAATGTGGAATCTCCCTCCATTGATTCATATCAGTAACTTTGCTGTAACTTACAATCATAGAGAGTTGCTTGGGAGACACTGATATGTTGAGTGACCTTCCTGTGGTTATACAGCTAGAGGGTATGACAGACAGGCAGACTTTGAACCTAGTCTTTAAATCCACTACACCACAGTACTTTTCATTTTTTGTTTAAATGCAGTTAAGCTTAAAAATACTTTTTATTGATTAATAATTTGAACTCTAAAATAAATTTATTTACAATAGATTGACAATGGTAATTGTTCAAAATGGCATTGATTCCAGGAATTCTTGTATATTATTTGTCAAATGTTGACAGAGCTTTTTAGATACTTATAATCAGTTCAACAAATCACTAAATAGACTAAAGAATTTCATAGTGCCTTGTATGAATGCATATATCATATTAATGTATAAGAATTGAGCAGTATCATATAAGTACATATATATTTTATTTGTGGCCTACTTATTTACTTTTAATTAAGAGGAATATAGAATATTCGGTTCTTGTTTAGTCACTTTAGCCATGTCTGATATTTTATGACCTGATTTGGGGTTTTCTTGGAAAGATATGAAAGTGATATGCCATTTTCTTCTCTGCCTCATTTCATAGTAGAGGAAACCGAGGCAGAAAGGGAATAAGTGAGTTGTGTAGATCACACTGCTAGTGATGGTCTGAGGCCAAATTTAAACTTGGGTTTTCCTGTCTCTAGGCCCAGCACTCTAACTACCTATTTGCCTTAAATTCTGAATCTACTTATGAAAAGTTACCATGTCTTATTATAACATAAAAGTTGTGTGACTTGCATTATTATAGTATACAATTTAGCACAACACCATGTATGGATACATTGATGCCTACAAATATTATTTAATGTTGTTGCTAAAAAGGAGAGTGAACAGATGCATTTGAAAGCGATTAGCTGAGCCACCCCATACAACAAAATCTAACATTTGGCTTTTATGCCATGAAATCTTACTCTGTATGAGCAGAAATGCCATATCGGTTTAGTTTGAAATAGTTCCTTTGAATATTCCAGAATATTAATTATGGATTTAATTAAAGTTACCACTTACATAAAGAACTATATTCTTTAGATTTATTTTATATACTTTTTGTTAAAAATGTGTCTGAGAATTCATAATGGGAGAGGCATCACCATAAATACATTTAAACTATTTTACTCAAAAGTTAATAATTGTGAAAATACAAACAGTATCAATTAAACTTTCTGAAAAAAAAATCAGTAGTAGATATTAACTTTAAAAAGTTTGCTTTCTTGTCTTTTCAAATGAATACAAATAAGTTTTAAATGCAGCTTAAAAGCATTAAATTGATCATTTGTAAATACTTATTTATAGAAATATTATTTCCTCTTTGCATCCTCCACAGAATCAAACTGGCCTCTTTGCTGCTCTCAATCAGCCAGCTAATTCCATCTCTCCTTGCTGTGCGTTTGCACATTTGTAATGTACTTCTTGATTTACACCTCTTGCAGTGTCTCAGTGGATGATGCTGAGATGGTGAGTGACCTTCCTATGGTCACACAGCTGGTGTGTTAGGAGCAGGTCTTAAAACTAGATTTTCCCAACTCTCAGATGAACTCTTTATATATACTACACTGCATTACCTTTCATTTTCATACTTAAATGTTATTAGCTTGGGAAATATGCATACATATATTCGATTTGTCATTAACATAATTGACATGTAGTGGACTTCTTGCCGTGTAGGGGAGGGGTGGGGACTAGGGGGGAAAATTTGTAACAGAAAGCTTTGTAAGGGTCATTGTTGAAGAATTACCCATGCATATGTTTTGCAATTAAAAAGCTTCAATAAAATGCACTTAAAATGCTATTATCTTGAAAACAATTTTTATTAATGATTGATCATTTGAACTCTGAAATAAATGGCTAACTCAGGCTATTTCCAATGGATTGATTTTTCTAAAACCTTAGCTGAAGCATTTCCTCTTTCATATGTTCTTCTTTATTTGCTCTGATGCTTATATCCTTTTTGAAATTACCTTAAATATTTGTCTATTTTTGTACAAACTACTATGTTTACATGTATCCCTATATAGAATGTAAACTACTTGAGAATAAGAATTGTTTTACTTTGTGTTTGTTGAGTCATTGATTGTTGTTAGCAATAACAATATAATTTTAATTATTATTATTATTAATAATAATTGAACTCCATTAAGATTTTTTTGATATTGTATCTCAGTTTTGGAGGCTGCATTGAGTGCACAATCATCTGCAAACAAAAAATCATGCACTAATATTCCCTCCACTTTAGTTTTTATTTGTAGCCTTTTCAAGTTGAAGAATTTACCATCAGAGCAGTAGCTGACTTTGATTCCATGTTTGTCTACATTGAATGCATTTAATATGAAAACATGCTAAAAAGCCATCAGAGCAAGTACACAGCCTTGATTATTTTATGGAGAACTTAAACACGGAGTAAACATCACAACTTGGCCAGAAAAAGCAATAGAAGGACATACTCAAGGTCTCTTTTAAGAACTTCAGAATTTATTATATGACATGGGAGACACTGGTACAGGACTGCCTCGGATGGAGTGTCTTTATCAGAGAAGGTGCTATACTCTGACAGCAAAGCAGAATTGAATTAGATCAGAAGAAATGTGAGATAAACAAAATTAGAGAAACTACTCCCAATGTTCATAAGGACTTTTTGTGTCCAACCTGTGGTAGAACATTCTGAAGTCATATTGGTCTGATTAGCCACAGTCAGACATCTCTTTAAGTTGATTCTCACATAGTGATGTCATTTTGGTGGTCTTCAAGAAAGAACACCAATCAACCAACCAATTGAACTCCATTAACATTTTTAGGAATGTAAATGTTTTATATTTTATGTAAGACAAACACATTCATTAATTGTGTTTTTAAATGATTCAAAGTTAAGATTTAAAGAAAATTTATTTTTTGATTAGGATTCTATTCATTAAATTTATTGATAATAAAATTCTTATTAAGTCTTTTAGTCTCAGTCAAGTGAGATGATATATTGCGTGTGTTGCCATACTTAAAGTACTGTACACATATGATTAATACCTTTTATGTTACAGAAGAGGCTTCATAGTAATATTTGCATGCTAGATTTCTGTCATTTTCTCATTGAATACATTAAATATAATGTGGTAGAGTTATTTTAGGATTCATGGTTTTAGGAGCACTTATTTCTGCCTCTTTCAAAATTATTAATTGTGATGATGATTATGTATCATTACTGAGACTTATATAGGAAATAATTTTGCATAGAATTTTGAATAGCATGCAGTTTTGGATTTAAAACTACTGACAGTTATTAAATTACTTGTTATTTTGTTAGTGTTCTCTTTTCAGGAAGGTACCATAAGTAATTGAACAGTAATTTTTGGTCATATTTTTGTCTACAGTAAAGCTAGAGAAGATTTATTGAAAGCTCAGAAAGAACGTGATTTCCATCGAATGCACCACAAACGGATAGTCCAGGAAAAGAACAGTCTTATTAGTGATCTCAAAGGGTAAGTCACTAATATTTATGACATATTTCATTGTTTTAAAAATTCAGTTATTGTTAAGTGAATATAAATGGTGTACACCTTTATAATTTGATTATAGCTTAAGTTTCAAGACAGAAATTGGTTAGTTTAGTTATCAAAATACTGTAACTATTCTATAAATCTCAGGAGAAAAAAAATGGCATTTTAGGCAAGCACTTTTTAATTGTGTGAACACTGTAGAAAAAAAACATTTATTCCAAAAATAGTCAATATCTATTTTTAAACTTTAAGACATAAAGATAGTATTGCCTATTGGTTGAAATTTTTTTCCTCCACTTTGACTTATAAAGTTTTTTTTTTCTTTTAGTGAGAAATACATTTCTATTTATTAGAAATTTATTTTTCTGAAGTGGCTGAGGGCCATTTTAATTTTTTAAATTTAAGAATGACTAATATTTGTATAATACTTTGAGGCTTAAAAATTTATGCAAATTATTTCATTTGATTGCCCTACCAACCTATGAAGAAGGTGCTATAATTGTCACCATTTTACAGATGAGCGATTTGCCCAGGGTCACACAGCTAGTAAGTATGTGAGGTCAGATTTTAACTCAGGACTTCCTGATTCCAAGTCCAGTGCTTCATCCACTAAAAGATTTAAAAGAATATTCTCTGTCAGGAAATTATTTATACTGTTTCATCCAGTATTGGAGTTGTTGGTGGTAGTATTTTAAGTAGATCTTGCTTTATATGAAACTTTATAAGATTTTATAAATTTAGGGTTTTTTCCTATCCTTGACTTATAATAGGAATAGTGGCCCTTTTTAGAGCAAGGCATTAGTGATTCTTTTGGAGTTTTTCTTTTGTACCTTTTCCACAGATAGGTTACTGTTTTCAAGTTATGACCTCATTTGTCAACACCTTTCCTCAAGGCTGGATTCACATTGTGATGATTTACTTTGTTCCCATCCAGATAACTCTATAATGAGTTTGAGTCTTGGATAGTCAATTTCATTCCTGCTAGCAAATTTATTCACTATTAAGTTTAGAATTTGTTGTTCAGTCATTTCATTTATATCCAACTCCTTGTGAATCCATTTTGGATTCTCTTGGCAGAGACATTAGAGCAGTTTGTTGCTTCTTTCTCCAGTTCATTTTACGATGAGCAACTGAGGCAAACAGGGTGAAATGATTTCCTCAGGATCATACAGTTATCTTGCACACGGTAGGTACTTTAAAAATGCTTATTGGTTAGTTGATTGACATTAGAGTTGCATACAGGAGAACAAATAGGTTCATGAAGGTGCATGTGGCATGGCATGGTGTATTATCTCTGCATGTTCAATTTTCATACCTTTTGAGGGTAAATTGATATTTTCAGGGCCACTGGTCTACACTCTAACTTTGGGGCATGTGGATATTGTCAATAAAAAGCATTTATTAAGTACTTAATGTTTTACAGGCATTGTGCATGTCTCAGGCTTAGTGGAGTCGTCTCCAACCCCTAAGAATTTAGGCTCTGTGTGTAATTCATATTCCTCTGGGCCCATTGGGCAGGAATGGTATTTATTTCTCTAACTTTTTTGGGGCAGGAAAGTTTTGATCTTGCACAAACCTCCTGTTCTCTCTGGCTTCTTTCAAGTACTGGCCCTTTTTCCCTTTAGGGTTACATTTCATTCTGCCAGATTAGTTTTTCTTGGTTGAAAGTCTTTATATTCTGTCTTTTGGAATATATTATTCTACATACTTTCTTCCCTATTTTGTGGTAACTGTCAAGTCTGTTGTGATCCTAACAAAGCTTCTTGCTGCTCAGGCTGAGAAAACACTCTGCAACTTGTTTAGAACAATTTCTGTAGCCTAGAATCAGCAACAAATGTTCATAATGTATCTGAATGAAGGCTTGGTAGGCCATGGTTAGCACTAATTACCTTCTTGTACCTTGTAGAGTATTATAATCTTGTATTATACACCATTGCAGAGATAGAAACTTTTGTCACTTGCTCAATATTAGGACATTTTCTGAGAATCTATACGTTTGAGTACCTAAGGATAATACCCTTTCATTGCCTATGTAATTTATCTTAAACCTTTATTTTTTTCTTTCAAGGCTATCACTGATGTTTTAGCTATCCAGCTCCAACCTGTTAATATTCTTGACTCTTCATTTTCCCTTGGCCCCCATGTATAATTAATTGTTGTGTCTTGCTGCTTCTTTCTCTACAACTTTTGCCTTATCCATTTCTCTCTTCATTTACCCAGCCATATTAGTGCAGACTTTGGCAACACATTAATGCATTAGTACCTTAATTGTTTTTCCTGATTGCATTCTCTCTTTTCCAATTCATCCTCTACACAGATGTAAGGTTATTACTAAAATTCTGACTATATTACTCTTGTACTTGATTAAGAATCTTCATTGGTCCCCTCATCAAAAAAGCTGTATTTTAGCATAAAATGCAGACCCCTTTATTTGTCATTTTAAACTCTTCATTTTGTTTCTATTTTATTTTTCCAGATTGATTTCTTACTATTTCCCTTAATGCACTCCAGACATTCCACTTTCTACCTTTATTTCTTTGAATATGATTTTCTCCTAAGTCTAGAATATGATCTTCCTCTTCACCTATGCCCTTTACTTTTCAATTTATTATTTATTTTAACATTCTTTTTAAATTTTGAATTTCAGATTCTTTTTGTCCTTCCCAACCTTTTCTTACCCACTGAGAAGGCAAGCAGAATATGAATTATATATGTGAAATCATGTAAAACATACTTCCTTATTAATTATATAACAAAAATAGAGCAAAAAAGAAAGTGAAAATTTTATACATTTTCCACTGATTTTATCAGTTCTCTCTCTGGAGTTCGATAGCATTTTTTCCATCATGATTCCTTTGGAAATATTTAGGATCATTTCATTAATCAGAGTAAAAAAGTCTTTCATTCTTCTACCCCTTGTAGAACTTTTCGTTTCCATCAAGGCTCAGTCATGGGTCATCTCCTTGATGAAACTTTTCCTGATCTATCAGTTCTTAGTACTTATGCTAGAATTAGTTTATATTGAATTATATATGTGTATATGTATGTTTTTATGCATATTTCATGTTTATCTTATTGTACCTCCATGGTAGAATCAAAATTTCTTGAGGTTTAAGATGCTTTGATTTTTTTTTTATTATTAAAGCTTTTTTATTTGCAAAACATATGCATGGGTAATTTTTCAACATTGACCCTTGCAAAGCTTTCTGTTCCAAATTTTTCCCTCCTACCCCCCACACCCTTCCCTAGATGGCAGGAAGTCTAATACATGTTAATTATGTTAAAATACTTGACAGATTGAATATGTGTATGCATATTTATACAGTTATCTTGCTGTACAAGAAAAATTGGATCTACAAGAAAAAAAAACTCTGAGAAGGGAAACATAATGCATGATCCTTTGATTTTTTATATTTTTAATCTCCACTGGGTTGAGTCTCATTTGATGCTCACAATGATATATTATGTAACTACTGCAAGTTTTGTTGTCCTCATTTTATAGAGGAGGAATGAATACTCAGAGAGTGTGATTCTCCTATGATCATGCGAGTGTCAGAGGCAAGATTTACATCCAGGTTCCTTTTGATTTTAAATCTTAACTCTTAAATTTTAGCATGCTATTCATTTGTCTTCCTTCCCTTATTAAATTATAATCTTGTGGCCAGACATTATGTTTCCTGTTATATTTATAAACCTAATACCTAGCACAAAGTAGACATTCAATATTTAATTTTTTTTATTTTTTATTAAAGCTTTTTATTTGTATAATGTATGTATGGGTAGTTCCTCAGCACTGATCTTTACAAAGCTTTCCGTTACAAATTTTACCCCCAGTACCCTCCCCTCCCCTAGATGGCAGAAAGTCCACTACATGTTAATAATGTTAAAATACTTGACAAGTTGTGCAAGAAAAATCCTATCTACAAGAAAAAAAAAAGAAAATCAGAGAAAGGAAACACAATACAAGCAAACATCAAAAGAGATCATGAAAATGTTATGTTGTGGTCCACATTTCATATCCCTCTCTCATATCACCCAACATCCTTGGGTGTATATGGCTTTCTTTACTGAACAATTGGAACTGGTTTGAGACAATTCTTTGTTGCAGAGAGCCATGTCCATCAGAGTTGATCATCATGTAGTATTGTTGTTGCTGTGTATAATGATCTCCTGCTTCTGCTCGTTTCACTCAGCATCAGTTCATGCAAGTCTGTCCAGACCTCTCTGAAATCGTCCTGCTGGTCGTTTCTTACACAGCAATAATATTCCATAACATTCATATATCATAATTTGTTCAGCCACTCTCCAATTGATGGGTATCCATTCAGTTTCCAGTTTCTAGCCACTACAAAAAGGGCTGCCACAAACATTCTTGCACATGGGGGCCCTTTCCTTCTTTTATGATTTCTTTGGGATATAAGCCCAGTAGAAACACTGCTGGGTCAAAGGGTATGCGCAGTTTGATCACTTTTTGAGCATAGCTCCAAATTGCTCTCCAAAATAGTTGGATCCGTTCACAGTTCCACCAACAATGTATTAGTGTCCCAGCTTTCCCACATCCCCTCCGGCATTCATCATTATTTTTTCCTGTCATTTTAGCCAATCTGACAGGTGTGTAGTGGTACCTCAGAGTTGTCTTAATTTGCATTTCTTTGATCCCAATGGTTTCAATTTCATCATCTGAAAATTGTTCATATCCCTTGACCATTTATCAATTGGAGAATCGCTTGAATTTTTATAAATATGAGACAGTTCTCTATATATCTTAGAGATGAGACCTTTATCAGAACCCTTAAATGTAAAGATGATATCCTAATTTGATGCTTCCCTCCTAATCTTGTCTGCATTAGTTTTGTTTGTACAGAAACTTTTTAACTTAATATAATCAAAATTATCTATCTGGTGTTCAATTAAGAGTTCCAGATCTTCTTTGGACATAAATTTGTGCCATCTCCACAGGTCTGAGAGGTAAACTATCCTATGTTCCTCTAATTTGGTTATAATATCACTCTTTATATCTAGATCATGAACCCATTTAGATCTTATCTTGGTGTGCGGTGTTAGGTGTGGGTCCAGCCTTAATTTCTTCCACACTAGTTTCGAATTTTCCCAGCAGTTTTTGTTGAATAGTGAGTACTTATCCCAAAAGCTGGGGTCTTTGGGTTTATCAAACACTAAATTGCTAACGTTATTACCTAGCTTGTCCTGATAACCTATTCTATGCCATTGATCAACTTTCTATTTCTCAGCCAGTACCAAATGGTTTTGATGACTGCTGCTTTATAATATAGTTTTATATCTGGTACAGCAAAGGCCACCTTAATCTGTGTTTTTTTTCATTAATTCCCTTGAAATTCTTGACCTTTTGTTCTTCCAAATGAACTTTGCTACTATTTTTTCTAGATCTGTAAAATAATTTCTTGGGAGTTTGATTGGTATGGCACTAAATAAGTAAATTAGTTTGGGTAGTATTGTCATTTTTATTATATTGGCTCAGCCCACCCATGAGCACTTAATGTTTTTCCAATTGATTAGGTTTGATTTTATTTGTGTGGAAAGTGTTCTGTAGTTTAGTTTGTATATTTTCTGACATTTTCTTGGCAGATAGATTCCCAAATATTTTATGCTATCATCCGTTATTATGAATGGAATTTCTTTTTCTATCTCTTGCTGCTGAACTTTGTTGGTAATATATAAAAATGCTGATGATTTATGTGGATTTATTTTGAATCCTGCAACTTTACTAAAGTTGCGAATTGTTTCTAGTAGTTTTTTAGTTGAGTCTCTAGGGTTCTCTAAGTATACCATCATGTCATCTGCAAAGAGTGATAATTTGGTTTCTTCATTACCTACTCTGATTCCTTTTATCTCTTTTTCTTCTCTTATTGCTAAAGCTAACATTTCTAATACAATATTAAATAGTAATGGTGACAGTGGGCAGCCTTGTTTCACTCCTGATCTTATGGGGAATGGTTCTAATTTGTGTCCATTACATATGATGCTTGCTGATGGTTTTAAGCAGATGCTACTAATCATTTTAAGGAAAAGCCCATTTATTCCTATACTCTCTAGTGTTTT
>JAJPUD010002931.1:0-40360 GCA_023553655.1 Myrmecobius fasciatus
TTTTTTTTTTTGATTGATAAAAGCAAAGAAGAATTTTTCTTCTACTGATGTTTTTAGTTTGCTCTCTTTTTAGCTTATGTATTTATTTGATCTTTCCCAACCTCTTCCCTCATCCAGATTAGGAAAAAAAATATTGTATTACACTTAAATGTATGAGAGTCTAGTGAAGAAAGACTAATTTTGTTCTTGATTTCATTTACTAAGTAACAGTGACAGTTTAAATTTTGAGGTATTGGGGAAATTTGTTAGCTATGTGAGGGAAATGTAAAGTAACAAGAACTCCTGTCAATAATGATTTTAGTGTTGGAATCAAATTATTCTCTACTTTGCTTAAACTAAATTCCAGAATTCTTAACTAGTAAAGCATTGTGGCATTATTGTAAATTTCAAGTTTAAAAGAGTAAAAAGAGTTTAAACATACATAAAAAAAGAGTTTAAACATACATATACATAAGGCAGAAAATATGTTATGCTTTTAAAAAAATAATGTAGTTAGTATTATACACACACACACACGGCATGTATGTAAATAAAAATTTGATTTTGGGATGGAAGTTCTAATCAGTTTTCATTGATTTTGGGATGGAAGTTCTAATCAGTTTTCTATATTTGCCAGTTCTTGTTAATGGAGTTTTTTCTTTTCCAGTTTAGAGAATTTTGTATTATAAATGATTATAATTTATGGCATGAACAGACTTTAACATTATTTAATGTTGATAACTTTCATAAAAATGTGCCTGAAGTACATTGATTTATGTCTTGAGAGAGTAATCCCAAACATTAGCATTTTTAATTTGTAAAAAAACTATTCTTTTATGTTAAGAAAATACTTTTTAATAAATCTTTTATCTTTTAAAGGAAAAGCAAAAATTATTTTTGTCTTTTTTTTTCTGTTCCTTCCTATTTCTTTTCTTTTTTGTGGTGTGTGGGGGGGAGGTGGGGAAAACAGATTTTTGACTTTATCAGTGCAGGAAGTGTGTGGTGAAAGCAACTTCTCCTATCAAGGCAGGTCAGCATCTTCTATGAAATTGAACCTCCAAGGTGATGGGGCTTGCCCAAAGTCACCCAGTTGTGTCCATAAGGCAGGACTTGAATCTAGCTCTTCCTGGTTTCAAAGTTAACTCCATATCAGGTATTCCATGCTGCCTTCTGAATCAAAAGTTCTTGTACCTGTTACATTTCAGTGATATTATTTTTCCAGTTTGTTTGGTCCTTGAAACTGAATGAAATTTAAATAATTAAAAAAATGAATATACATATATACATATTTTACCAAATGTTTGTTCAATTATTCATTTGAGCTGTATTTTTTCCTAATGCAGTCTTTCTCATTACTTGATCATAACAAATGCTTTATTGGAAATCAGTTATAATTCTAACATCCAGAAAGGAATTTCCAACCATTTAAAAATTTTAATGAAAATTGGCATTATAAATGAAAATAATAGTTCTTTTTTATTATAACTTCATGCTAAAAATGATTTGGGATTTGGTACATTGGGTAAGAAATGATACTTTAAACTACTTTCCAAATTATAATTTGCTTTTAAAATAACTTCAATTTTTAAAAGTTTTCAGTTTGTCAGCTTTGTTTCTTCATAAAATTAAGCAAAGTAATCGTTAAAATATATTTCTAGCTATCTGGCTTGCAAAGTGATACAATAATGAAGATATTTAGTCCATCTTATGAGGATTTCTTAGGATATTTCTTTAGCAAACATTCTTAGAAAATTCTGTCTTTACATACATACATATATATTTATATATATATATATATTTTTTTTTTGATAGGAAAGGATTGTAGCATAGACCCTAAGGCTAAACAAGCACACATATGTCTTACCATCCTTGGATAATATTTTAAAGGTCACAATTGTCAGATAGCCCTTTTAGCCTTTATTTCAAATTGCAATAGGATTCCCTCTTCCCCTTCCCCTTTTTATTTTTATTTTTCTTATTTTTGGACAGGAAGAGGTTGGCAAAAGCTTCTTTTAAAAAATAAAGATCAAAATAGTGTTGGAACAGCCAAATATTAATGTTAATGCTTCTTTCCCTTCTCTATCCCACCCTCCAATTTGGTAAAAGCACGCTATACAGTATGGTTTGATAAGATAACTGTGTAGGTTGGAAACTATTTAGTTAGCTTCAGAGTTCTTTACCTTCAGTACTGTGATGGGGCCCTGGAATGAATGTACCTTGCAATTGGGATGTTTGCTTAGTTTTTTGCAACTCTGTTATATGAATATTTTGATTTTTTTTTATATTTTAATGGTCTAATATAATTTCCTACTTTGACTCTGAAAAATAACTATGCATATAAGAGAAATTTAGCAGGAGGGGAGAAAGATGAGTAAAAATGGAGAGAGAAAAGAAAGAAATTTCTGTAATGTCTTATTAAAAAGAATGCAGATTGTTTTCTAACAGATTAGTTAAATGATAGATTTCAGAAAGTTTGATTATATGATATAAATTATAGTGTTTTTTATATTCAGTGAATTTAAGAGCCTTTCCAAATTAAAAAAAAGATATACCTATGTCTTGAGAACATTTAATTCCAGCTGATATATAATGTAGTTGGTTGTACAGTGTAGCAAAGATATTGTATTTCTTTGCTTTTTGGGTTTTAATTTTTTCCTGGCAACATGTAACATAGTAAGCTAAAGTTATCACAGAGGAAAATAGGAAGTTTGGCTAGGGGTCATGAAGGATGTAGAACTTGAAGAGAATGTGAGAAACTGATTTAATGAGGTACTTTTATTGTAGAGACAGTTTCATAAATGAAACATTTGAGTTGAACTTGGCCATTTCACAGATAAATGTTTCTGCTATATAATAGAAAATTTAATTCATAATATTCTGAAATGTGTAGCATTGTGCTAAGTATGTAAATGATTTGGAATTCTTTTTTTTTTTTTTTTCTTAGAAGTACATTAAGATTAATTGGAGCCTGCTGCTTACTTTAACTGCCACAAGTTGAGAGAAGGGTATTAAATGTATTAGTGATGTTATTTAGATTTTCAGTAATTAGACTTCTAAAAGTAGGAATGAGTTTCTTGTTTTTTAATTATTTTAAAGGATGTCTTTAATTAAAAGTTTAATACATAAAATTATGTGAGATACATTTCCTCTGGGCCCATCAGTATACTAAGTAGCTAGTTGGTGATGTAAGTATGATTTATAGGCATTATGTTCCATGTTGGAAATTTTTTTTAAGGCAAAGTAAATTATATTTTAAAGAGATAGAAAGAAGAGAAAACAAAAAATTTGTATTGGATATAATTTACATATATATATATATATATGTCTTACATATCTACATATTTCTTTGAAATGTTTTCCTATTATAAACGTAGGCACAAAAAGAAAGTCCTTTTATATTGTCATTGGATTTGGTTGCTTTACCTGAACTATTTTGTGTGAAATGCTGAAAATGTTAATAGATCCCTGGCCTTCTCCTGCTACTCCTCTCAAAATTTCTCCCCTGTAAATTCAGGGCAGTCCTTTTTTTCTCCACATACTGTTCAGCCTTCTTCTTTGTCATTAGTTTAGGTATATCCATATTTTGTACTTAACTGATTTGCATCACTGTGCTATGAAAATGTACTCATTTCCTTATTCCAATGATATTTCACTCATCTACAAGCTTTCTGTCAGGAGGATAATTTTTTGTTATATGGAATGTATTACAAGTATAAGGACAGGATATTTTAAAATATAGATATACTTAGTATTTAGAACATTTCTAATTTGACCTGTTACTGTAAAGAAGGTTAACAAGTGCGCAGGGCTCACCCTCCCCTTCTGGAGTAGTTTAAAATAGGCCTCAGAAGACTCAAAGGAATTCTTTTAACTCCTAGCAGGGCCACGGGGTCAATGTCAGATTTAGTCATGCTGTTATTTTAGCCCAGTGGTCCAGAGAGATGACTGAAAAGTGAGTCTTTTATTTCTTTTTTTGTGTGGTTATTAACAGGATTAAATGTAAGCCATTGTGTACTTAGTAGCAATTAGTTTCTCATCTGAGAGGTTCATTATGATTTTTTGTCAGCCTTAGCCTTGTAATATTTTTTTCATTGCATTGTTTAATTAGAAGTAAAAGGATTGTGCATAGAAAGTTTTAGCCAGTGTCTTTATGGATGCCTGTGTTGGTCTTCTTACAGCTGAAGGTTTTTTTTGTTTTTTTGTTTTTTTTTAAAAGAATCTTCATAGAGTAAAGTTTTTAGATGTATAGAACTTTATCCAAAAATGTCACCATACTGAAAACTGGTATAGTAAATGTATTCCCTTACATTTTTAGAAGGTTTTTTTTTTTTTCTTTCTGTTGTATCTTTTTCTTTAGGTCTGAAAGCCCCATATCTTGGCTGCTTCTTACAAATTAAACTTTTTAGGTTTTATTCTTGAAAGATTTGAGTTTATAGTGTTATTTAATTCTTAAGTAAATTTTGTCTAATTTTCTTCATGGAGTGATTTTTTTTTTTTTTAGGAATGTAAGAAAAGGACAATGAAAACATTGTAAGCCTAGAATAAGGTGTTATTTTGCACAAAAATGGACAAATTGTAATACAGATGTAGTTGTGCTATTCAAATTCAAAACAAAATGAATATTAAAAGCAATTTGTGGTATATTGCAAATAAGAAAGAATTCAAAGTTGTATAAAAGTAGCCTTAGTGGTTTGTTATTTTGAGAGAATGATATAGATCAATGACTTTAAAAATCTGTTTCTTTAGTTCAATTTTTGTGCTTTTACATATGTACCAACTAATTAAAAATTTTGATACAATTGATATCACTAGAAATCATGAAAGGAAGTCTTATTAAATTAGAAAAATATAAAATACTGTAGATTGATGAACAACATATATATTTTTCACACATATACATACATATTTTTACATGTGCATATAATTTGTGTACTTGGAAAGAACTAGTCTTAGTGTTGAGTAACATGGTAGCAAATGAAATACATAAATGTGGATATTGTTTTAGAATTTTAAAACTGATGTCTTTTTTTTTAGTATGATTGCTTATTTTATGCCATTGGTTTGACCTGACATATTAATTAGAGGAGGGAGGTATAATATTTATATTTTATTTAATGTTAGAGCTTTTCTCGAACTGGGTTGCTTTGCTGAAGAGGTAAACATAAGCTTTCAAGACTTTATGATCCAAGTATTTGTTTTAGGGATAGTGAATGCTAGCTGACACTTAACTTTCTTAGTGTATGTATTTAGTTTTTCAAGAGACAAATGTCAAAGTGTATTTTTTATAACCTATTATTTGTTTTTTTTTTTCTTCTTCATTAAACATTTGTGACCTGAAAAGGATTTAGGAACCCCAAAAGAAAAGTTTTATTGAGAGCTGTACTTTTGAAGCATAATACTTGCTTCTTTTAAGATAATATAGTAGTCCTTTTTGAAAAAAATTAAACTTAGTGGTATTAAAATGGCTGCCATAATCTACACTTTCAGGAAGAAAATCAACAGTAACTTCTAGTTGCTGTGTTTTGTTCACCAAACCACAGAAAAGCTTTCTAGAGATGGGAGAATCTAATGTCCATCAAACTGTACAGAAACTAATGTATAATCTTAGATACATGGATCTCATTATCTTACAATCAAAATTCTTGTGTCTTTTTGCTTATGATCCTTTTCGTATGGGACTTATTCTTCACTCCCCTTTTTTCTTACCCCTCTTTTCATGCTTATTATTTGGTAAATGTAAGGTCCTTTAGAGGAAGTTTCTCAACTAAAGAACTGTATAGAAAGGGAGTTGAAAACTTATATGGGTTAGTAGTAAATGGATTTTTCTGAAAGTGATTTAATAGGGAACTTTAGCCCTAGTTTGATTTGGAGAATTCTGGTGAATAAGCCAGGCCATAACTGACAAGTTGGCCTTTTTATATTTGGTAAAGCTCTACTAAAGTAGACTTAAAATTACTGCAGATGTATTTCTATAAATAACCACTTATTGAATGTTACTGTACTTCTTAGCATCTTTTATTATTATGTAAACTACAAAACCCAAGCAAATCATGTGTGAGAGTATGACATACATACATAACAGAATGACTAAGAAACTTAAGTTCTTTACTCATAACTTTGTAAGAGAATGAAGTTGAATAATAATAGCAGTTTATGTAACACTTTAATGTTTGCAATCACTTTACATATATTAGCTCATGAAATTGAAGATAATGATATTTGTTTTAAGGAATATTTTTATTGTTCTACAAAATCATTCTTCTAGGGTAATTTGTTTCTAACTCAGGTGAAATGGAAGAGAAAATAGACATTAAGTATATAGTTGATAAATACAAGTCTTTCATAATATAAAAGAGCTCTTAAGAGTTTTTGAATACTAAGATTGAGTTTGTAATATAAGAAAAATAAAGCATCTTATAAAATGTTCATTAATAAATTGCTATAAAAAGCTAAATATAAATAAGATAGTTTTCTGTTAGAACTTAAAACATTTGCTTAGTCCTTTCTCCTCAAAATCATAACCCATAATTAGAAACAAAACTTATTCCTTCTTTCCCAAATCTCTACAATTTGAAGAAAAGTAGTATAGAAAATACCAGGAATAAAAATAGTATAGTCACTATTTGAAGCCATTTTATATTGAAGTTTTTATTCCTTTAGGTATTTGGACTGCCCATCCTATAAAGACTTACTATTATAGAAGGAATACGAATGGTAGCACAGTATTTAGAGGGTTAAAAGTAATAGTTATTGGCCTAAAATCCATATTTATTAAGTTCCTTATCATTTTATGATTCTTTAATATATCATAATTTCTTGTACCCATTTCTGATTTTATAGGGTAGGAAAAGGTGTTTCATTTTTATCTGTAGTTAAAATTTATTCTTCATCTGCATTTAATAAGAAAATCCAAGTAAATATTAGTTTGGAATTAAATAGGTATTATAATTATGAATATTTGATGAAAACTAAATCTATAAATCTGAAAATAAATATTACTTTATCATATTAATGAATGAAATTAATGAATGAAATTTATTTTTATAAGTATTTGATGACATAATTTATATGTAAATGAAGGAACTACAGATTCTTATCCAGAAACTAGTAGTTTTTTCTTTTGCTATTTCATTGATTCTATCCTGAAGTATAACTTTATATTGCCTGTTGACCACATACTCATCTTTTTGAAGGCCACTTTCAATTTGAATCTAATTATATTTAGTAGTTAATTTAAAAAATTTCATTAGACTATAACTTGATAACTTCATATTCACTAATTTGAATTTATTTATGAAGTAATTAGATAATGATTCCATTTTATCAACATTGAGTAGTCTAGTGGACAATGAACTAGACTTGTAAAATTTTAATTTTGCATCTGTCACTGCTGTGTGATTGCTTCCTCACATTGGGAAACTAAGAAGTAGTATACTCATCCTTTCACTTATAGGCATAAAGTTATGATTTAAGTTGTGTTTTTTTTTAATTTGCAAATTTTGCATTATTCATGTAACTGGAGGACAACTGTAAATGGATAATTTCCAATAGTATATAATACAAAAACATTCATATTTTGTTTTAAACTGTCATATAATTCTTTTGTTGGAGGAGAGAAGAAAAGAGGATGAGTCAGTAGCTTTGAGTTATCTTAATTATGTTTTGCTTTAGATTAATAACACTAATTTATATCTAAGCATATATAAATTGATAGTAGGCTGTTTTAACTTTGAAACATACTAAGGAGGAGGAGTAATATCCAGCTTGAAAGTAAAAATTTACTGTGGGCAAATTGTTGAAGGAAATTGATCATGACTAAGGAAGTCCTTGATTGTCTATCCTAAAACTTTTGGAACTTCTTGAAGATAGATGTTATAAAATTTAAGGTGTTAGTAATTTGAGCAATATGTATTTTTGATTAGTGTCATATTTTGAATTTATTAAAAAAGATGAAAGTTCCTAACTATATTATTAATAACTGCCAATTTAGTGGCTATTTACAGTGATTGACATTTTTATTTTCTTGAAGTTAATAAAATATATATTGAATACTATTAAAAACTTGTAGACTCTGTAGTAGTGTGGTATTCTATTGAATAAAACCAGCTGAAATCCTGTAGAGTAAACATATTCAGTAAAATAAACATGTAACTGAAATTGGATTCTTTTCTGCTGAATAAATTGAATGTGATAGTTTTTAAAACTCTAGCACTTAATAAGATAATTTAAAAATTTTTCATAGATTTACATTTCTCTTTCTCTTTTCCTCCCCCTAATTGTCCTATTCCCTCCATCCCCTTCCCATACCATATATGTTGACCAGAGTTTAACAGTTAGGTTGTGGACTTATTTCTAGCATGATGTGGAAATTCATCTTGGATTCTAAAGGAGTAAACAATATTAACTCAGGAACTGCTATAACTATCTAGGGAAATGCTAACCTTTTGACAAGATTATATGTGAAGTTATACAAAAGAAAATTATTCCATATCCTTCTGTCAATTTTTGTTTTTCCTTATAGTGTTTTGTCTGTAATTTGTGTTTTTCATGTGTCCTATTGCTTTTGTTTTGAGGGTACTTTGAAATCACTTTGATATCCTTTATATGGCAAAAATGAAACACCAAAATGGGATATTTCTACTTTTTTTTTGGTCATGCTAGTTTTGCAAGCATTTCTGATCATTTCTTAAACAGAGATTCTCTGAAACATTAGGGAGCCATAAAAAGACGCTTTCAAAGACTGAAAGGAGGCCCAAAGATACATCACTGCTTGACTGCAAACATTTTTAAGAAGTCACTGATTATAATGAACACAGCCTTTAATGGCAGTTTTTCCTCCTCTTTTCATGAGAATGTGACAGAATGTCATTAAGGTTTTAGAAATGAATGCTCCTGAGGAAAGGAGGATCACTGGGACTACAATCACACCCAGTATGTGGTCGTGGGATTCTCTGCTGGGCTCTTTTCAGGTTTTTAATCAGGTTGGAGAAGGGGGGTTATAGAAAGGAAGGGAATGGACATAGACAAACCGCTTTGGGGGGGGGGGACACCTGTACAGCAGGGTATTTTCCTTTTCCATTGGTTTCTTAAATAATAAATTTCTGTCAACTAATAAAAAAAATGTAAGCTAGATGCTAAATATTTTGAAGAATCAAAATCAATACAAACTGTTCATTTTCTGAATTACATTATTTTCTTCTGCACTTACATGAAACTGTTTAATGTATCAAATATGAAATTTCATTTAAATTGTAATTCTAGTCCTGCAGGAAGAATATTGTTTTAACCCATTGTTCTTTTCCTTAGTGACAGTAATTGTACTTGATGTATTCTGCAGGTCAATCAGTTTGTATCACAAAAGAGGGCAAATAATAAATGTGTGCCAGAAATAGTCATGTCCCTAGATAGAAATTAAAAAGAATATTTTTGCATCAAAAACAAGAATAATATCCAGGGAACTGTGTACCATGTACAAGTAAGAATCAAGATATTGTTCTTATATGAATTTTTGATGATTTCTCTACATTCTCCCAAATTCTTCAACATTTTAACTCCATTTTAACCTAAATTTTACTGAATAATGCTTAGTATTTACTGGACTGTTTCTCCTCTTTGAAATGACAAGGAATAGGCAATCTAATAGGCACTTAAATCTACCCTTATTTTCTCATGCCCCTCCCATAACCTGCAAAGTGTTCCTAAAATACTTTTCAAACTATGATTCCTTAAATTCAGACTATATAAGGTTTGTCTTTCCTAATGTTTTTTCTCAGTCACTTGCTTCTTTCAAGTTTCCTACTAGGAGATATCTCAAGATGCAATCCCCACCCTACTCCTTTGTTGTTGACTTGTTTCAGTCATGTCCCAAGTCTTTCTGACACCATTTGGGATTTTCTTGGCAAAGATACTGGAGTGGTTTGCCATTTCCTTCTCTAGCTCATTTTACAGACAAGTGTCTGAGGCTGAATTTGAACTCAGGCCTTCTGTTCTATCAACTGGCCCACCTAACTGTCCTCCACCTCACCTTGCCTCACTTCACCCCTCCCCCCTTCCCCTGAAAAACAAAATAAGAGAAACAAAAAACCTATTTTTCCTTTGATAATTAAGAAATGTTAAGCCTTTATTCCCCTATGGAGTAGGAGAAAGATAGCTAAAGAACTGGTCTTGGGCTAAGGATGTGAACTCAGGGTTTGTTTCTCCTTATATTGCTGATTCTTAATTTGTTTCTTTATATCATCATATGTGAAGTTTAAAACCAATTTGAAAGGCATTTTTTATTTTTAGAGGAGGGTGTTGCCCACCTATTTCAGATTTTTCTTGAGACTTTGGATTGACATTGGAACAATAACATTTTTTTTATCTTTAAGAAAAATGTCTTGCAGAATAAGCCCTCTGTAACTATTTAAAAAATCATTAATTGATATTTTAATTGATATTTAGTAGTGATTGACTCATTTATCTGTCTCTAAGATTTACAAAGTTCCATTTCATACATATTAGAAAGAAGGAAATCTTTAAAATCTTTTATAAACAAATGTTAAGTAACTAAAATAACCAGTTTAACCTGGCTAAATAAAGAAGAATGAGTTTTCCTGAATGTTCTTTCTTGATCCTCCTTGTAGTTATTATTCTAGTCTGATTTTTATGGATCAAGTCAAATAAAATGAATTTAGCATTACTTTATGTATGAATGTGTGACTTGATTTTAGATCAGATTCAGTGGCTGTCCCGAGCTGTTGAACAGGGCTCCATTGGATTTTTGAGAAATTGAGTTTGTTAAGGAGCTGAGTAAAAAATTTGTTTGCTCCTTAACTAGTTAGTCCCTTCTAAAATACTTTTAAGCTTTCTTATTAGTCCATGAATTCAGCAGATTTTTTTTAGTGTCTTTTAGACTTGGCATGAACTACTAGCTTCAGAATGAACTAAAGGCCAGGCCTTGTCTTACTTTTTGTCTAGGTACCCTGTCTTTGCCTTAATCTTGTATATAATGCTTTTTTTAATCCCATATTTTTCTTGCTACTTGTCCAACACCTTCTCTTAGACCATTTGCAGATTGCTTCTAATTAAATTCACTCCTTAACTCACAGGTGCTTCTATAAAATTCGGTAAATGTTTTCAGGCATCTTAAGGCACAAACTAGATTTTGAATTAGTAGAATTCCTTTAAAGGAGTTGATGTATTTTTTCTTTCCATTGTTAATCAACTTTTTTTTTTACTAATATTTTTCATTGAGTCATATTTATCTTAAAACAAATTACTGAAATTTAGATAACTATCTTAATCCATGGTTTAGTCCATATTTTTACATGGCAAAAAAAGCACTGCATTAGAAACTTTGATTTATATATAAGTTTAAAAGATGCATTAGATGAAGTTTTTGTTATGTGTTATGTTTTGTTTATATTCTTAAGGAACAGATAAACTTTTAAAATTTCTTATAAATAGTTTTTTAGGATTTGGGTGATTTTTTTTTTTGAAACATTTTTACTACAGGGTTGTAATGATTTTTAAAATAGAGAAAGCTTTTTCTGCAGTACACTTTTTTCTCTCTCTTTATCCCTTCTTCCTTTTTCTCTTGCTTAATCAGCTTCCTTTTCTCTAGATCATTTTTTTGTCTGAAATTACAAAGAATAGGCAAAAGTAAATTGGATAATAGGTTTTTAAAAAATTATTGACATTTTTAGATCATTTTTATTTCTGAAGACATATTCTTTCCTCTTCTATTCAACCTTTCCTCATAGCAAAGAACAAAAAAGAAAGAAATAAAAGTGAAGGAAAATGAGTACAGCTTGTATATGACATCATATGCAATGTTCCACACACAGTTACTCATTCTGTAAGCTTCTTTCATTTTTTTCTTTTTACCTCGTCTTCTTTATTTTCTTCTTGCTTGGTGTTCTTGTCTCCACATTCCAAGCATGTGTGAAGAGAAGTATAGATAGATCATGATCTTTTTCTCTCTGTTCCCCTCAGCCCTCCAAGAGCATTTGCTATCACTGATATTATAGCTTTGCTTTTAGTAAGACTAGAATGTCAGTATTCCACATGCACACAAGAATTGGTTAGAATAATTTGTCATTCATTGGATGGCATATTAAAGGTTAATTAGACAACATTTGGAACATAGGTTTCTCTAGAAAATTATATTAATTACAATGATTCCTATAGTATTCAGGTACCCAAGTAGTTCAGGAGTTTCTTTCAGTGATAGAGAAAGCAACCTATCCATATATGCCCATCTGTGATTCTTGTCCATATCTTCCTAAAAGTTTACCATAGAGGATCCATTTAATGTTCTGGAAGAAATTGTAATATCGGTAGAGCACAGTATTGTCTGGTCTCGTGACTTCTCTATTTTCTCTTCCTGTCGTACAGTTCTTTGGAACTTTGCTTCATATGAGTGAAGCTTTTCATTTTCCTTACTGTAATCCAGCTAATTTTCCACACGTTTAACTTTATGTTCATCTTGATTATCTTTACTGCCTGTTTCAAATATATATACTGTTAGACAAGCTCTGTAGGATATTCATCTAATTAATGGACATTCTTCATCTACTTGGTCTTGTTTAGTTGGGCTTAAATTCCTTCTCTTCAGGATAGTCTGTAGTTCTTGTGTTCTTGATGCGATTATCAGAATGTCATCCACAAATCTTGCCATCCACCTAGATTCCATGGTCTTCTTCATCACAATGGGAAATACTTTTAGGGAGCTGCATATATACTTATATATACTTATATATATATATATACATATATATATATACATATATATATATACATATATATATATATACTTGTTTTCTCGTATTTTTATCAGAGGATCATTGAACAAGATTATTTCTGTTCTTAAATTTTCTGAGGAATCCTCAATGATTTTGATGTGTAGAAGAAAGATAACTTATAGAAAAAAACTATAAGCTGACATTTGATGATGTTCATCATCAACAAATGATAAACAGTGGGATCTTTTAAAATTAATTTTAATTTATTATTATATATATATGATAAATAAAATTTGTTATTTTATTTATTAATTTTAATTAATTATGAAATGGTAAAAAGTGTAGTTTACTGTTGAATATTTATGAAAGCCTGGTCCCTACTAATACCCTCGTAGAAGATGCTTTTGATTCATTGTTTTCTGACTCTCATAAAGATTTTTATGTATTTGAGGAAATAGGTATAAGGTTGGTAGTTATTGCTCTCTGTTATTTTATTTATTTATTTTTGATGGAGGGGGGAGGGAGAAGTGTAATATTGTTCAGAATTAGATCTTTACCTTTTCCATGCTACTTTCTTGTATTTTATTTATTGGTCTCTCAGTGCAATCAGATTGTGTCATCTTCAGCATGGATCTCTATATTTGGTCCAATTTGCTTTTCCAGTTTTTGTTCTCTTTGGTGCTGTTTTGACCTTCTTTATAATCATATCTAAGATTGTGGTTTTAGGGTTGAAGTGTGGCAGTTCTGCTCTCCTTGATAAAGAAAATAATTTGTTTAAAATGGTTTTGCAAATTTTTTCCATTTTTCTCCTGTTTGTTAGTCCTCCTTCCCATTTTCATCCTTGTGTGTCCTTGGGATGACTGTTTAGTTGCATATGTTGCTAAATTTTTTTAAAGAATGTTTTACCTTCTGTTTACTTTCTTTGTCTTATAATTTATTATTCTTTCATCCTTTTTCATGAGATTATAGAATTGAGTCCATTCTAACCAGGTTTTGCTTTAGGAGTCATCCTAATGATTTTAGCAATATAATGAATTTGGCAAGTAAGTCGGATGTTTGCTGATTGAATGACTTTATAGGTTGGTGTAGTAGATTGGTGTAGTAGATGAGAGGACTGGAGGAGGAATCAGAAGTTCTCAGTTTTTAATGTTGTACCAGACACTTATTAGCTATATTATCCTGGACATATCACTTAACCTTTATGTGCTTCAAATTCCTTATCTGTAAATTGAAGGAATTGGACTTGATAACCTCTAAAGTCCTTTCCATCTCTAAATACACAATCTTATGATCTAATGTTGTGACAAACAGTTTATGTTGGTTAATCTTCTGGATACAGTTGTTATAGTTGGTTTTGATGTAATTTCATTTTTCCATTTCTGTTTTTGATTGTAAATTACTCATTTTAATAGGCTAGAGTTATTTTAATTGTATGCCACGTTTTTTCTCTCTCCTTTTTTTTTTAAAAATAAAACTAATTCTGATCTTGGCTCTAATCAATTGATAATCTGACTTATACAAAGAGCTTTTCCTCAAGGAAAAGATCTAATAGCAAAATCCTTTTTTGCATGTTATATTTTTATGGTATTATTTGGTATTTGCCATGTTTAGAGCCCACTAATTATTTTTCCCCCTTTTAAGCAATCTGTGGTGATATTAGAAGTCATATTTGCTTTTTCCTGCCTTTCTGTTGAAGTTATCAAAGATCCAAATATTTAATTTGGAGGGTTATATTAAATTCATGGAATTTATCACTTTGTTCACAGTTGATATTGGTGCATGCTGCAATTATTTTCATTGTAGTGCAAATACTTATCACTAATATAACACATGATGTCCAGATATCTTATGAAAAATGTGTGTTGTTTCTGTTTATAAAATTATTTTTCTCAATAGTATTTTATTTTTCTAAGCACATGTAAAGATAGTTTTTGACATTCATTTTTTCTAAGACTTTGTGTTCCAGATTTTTCTTCCTCCTTCTCTTGCCAAATCTGTGCATAAAATTAATACATACTCCTTTAAATCACTTTTTCTTGCCTTTTCAAGGAGTACCTGTGAACCCATTCTATTTAACATCAAGTTTCTTATTTCTTGGGTTTTTTTTTTTTCCAATATCAAGAAGGTAAAAAATGGTATGATTCAGCCTATCTAGCAATATATTCAATTCATTCAGAATCTCATACTAGGGTACCAGTATTCAAGTTAAAGTTTATTGATGATCTAAAAACTGTAGTCAGTAGTTTTAGTCTGCCTCCTCTCCATCCTTACCATTTTGCATTCAGAAAATACAAAATAAATCCTTCAGTAAAGTGATGCATAGTCTAGTCTCTTATTACATTTTAAATTCATTACCTTTCTAATTGGAGGTGATTTCATAATTCATTTTTATTCTCTGTTTATCATTTTGTTGATCAAGATTCTTAAGTCTTTCAAAGTTTTTTCTCTCCGTAATGTTATTGTATAAATTGTCTTAGTTATTGCTGTTAGTACAGGCTTCATCAAGACCACTAGAGGAGCTATTTCCTTTCCCTATGGCACAAACTCATGGATCAAAGGGACACAATGGCTAAGGAGATACCTGCCAGTGAGGCTTAGAATTTGGAACGTTGTCCACTTCAGTGAGACCTTTTCAAGGATCCTACTCTCAGTCCTTGTTAGTGACTTCTGAACTTAAGGAACAGGAAAGTGTTTTCCTATGCCTGAAGAACAAGATTGATATCTTCAATCTAACTCTGTAACTCTCTTAGGTTGGAGGTCCTACTCTTGAAGACGTTTAGTCAGCAACTCATGAGCTAAAGGGAGATATCATTAACTCATCTAGGTGGTTCAGCTAGATTCTAAGAGAAACAACTTCAAAAGTAATTAAAGAATATTTTATTAGTGGTATACTGACAAAACCACCACAGGAGGTGATGGAATGGGTAAGAGGAAATAGAGAAGGGAACAAAGGAGAAACTTTTCTGTATAGACAGTTAAGTAATACCTGTAGGATGGTAACAATGATCTCTAGGCAACAAATGAGCATGGAAGACAGCCTTCAGTCAAGAGACTGGCATCAATTACTCCACGACTTAGAATTTTGAGTGGAGTTTTTAATAGTTTTTCTAGATCATTCTCTTCAACCATCTGGATGGGAATTGATTGTTCCCCTTAGCCTCTAATCGGGGATAGGGTGGTTCCTCTTGAGTGTCAGAGAGGCAATAGGGTTTACCTATAGGGGCAGAGTAGGTGAAGGACCACCTAGTGTTCTAACTTTGGACCATCTTGAGTGATGGCTTTATGTGAAGGGACAGGGATAGAGGGAGACCAAGGCATGGGGAAATCAATAAGTTTTCCAGTAAATTTTCATAGCAAATTAAAACTATACCACAAATAAGTTATAAGATGGGCCTTATGTGAGAAAAATGGGAGTTTTAAGAAACATGTCCCACAGAAAAACATTTATAGTTCTTTTAACTTCATTCTTCATCAGTTTATAGGAATCTCAATTTCCTTTGAAACTGTTCATTTTATCATTCTTATGCATGATAATATTCCATTATGTTATATAAGACAATTTGTTTAGCCATTCTTAAATAGAACACCCCTTTAGTTTCCAACTTTTGGCAAAAAAACTGCAATAAGTATTTTTGTACATATAAGTTTTTTCCTTCTTTGAGTTCTTTGGGAAAGCTGGGTCAAAGAAAATGTACAATATCAAATGGAAAAGTTTCTTAACAAGCATTACTGGTATTTTATTTTCTATGACTAAATGTTTATTTCTATTTTTTAAAATTTTCATCAGTATCACTTTAAAAAACATCATAAGAAAATTTAACAATAATTACTATATTTCATTTACCTTTTTAAAAAAACTAACTTGCCTTTGAAGCCCCTGGTCCAGTGATAGCACTTGTTATTAACTCAGCAATATTTCCTATAGTTAGTATCTTTTCTCCTATCTCCTATCTCCTATTTAATAATAGTCTCTCTCTACACTTAATGTTCTCCTAAAGTGCCATTGTTATTTTATATTGTAGTTTTTGTGAATAGGGTTTTAATATTTTTACTCTTTTATAAGTATTATTCAATTTGTGGAAGCTGAGACATTAATGTTATTTCCTTATAATTCTTTTTGCTGAATTATACAATGACTATCCCTGTCATTTCAGATCACTTTATGCCTTTGTAGAAAGGCACTTGATTAAGGAAAGTGGCAGTTCTGGTCTTGGAGGTGAATTCTTGTCATTCCCCTTTTTTTTCATCTGTTTTATTTTCCATCTGTTTGTGATTTTGTCTTTGCTTTACTCTCTCTACTTTTAAACTTTTATTTTTACCATATTGCTGTGACTTTCTCAGCCCCATTAATTTTTCTTCTTTTTCTTGATCATAAGACAGAACTGAAATTTTAAAAAGAATTTATTGGATACTTTAATATTTGATGTTTTCAGTTTCAAAAAACTGGAAGTAGAACATTTTATGCATCTCTTCCTTTCTTAAAAACAAACAAAATATTCTATTTTAAAGTTAGTTTTGATTATGTGATCTTAGTTCTCTGTCCTATACCCCATGTGACCTAAAATCTATACTTTATCATTTACTTAAGATTTTCCTTAGTTATAATTGAGTAGCTTTTTGAGAGTTGCATTTTTGGCCCTTAAAAATGTAAATGTATTTAGTGTATCTCTTCTAATGGGAATATTACCATAAATTGAAGATGGTATTTAAGATTCCCTGACAAAATATGCAAACTGTAAATACCTCCCAGAAGCTTCATTCTTGCTTATTTTTGATACTCCAAGTAGAGTCCCAGGACAGAAACTTAATCAAAATGCTCAAATGTATGTGCTTAAATTAATGACAGCTAGTTTTCTTTTTATTGCTTAGTGTAAATCTTTCTTTTTCTAATCTGTTTGGATAAATTTTGTAGCCTTAGAAATAGGGTTTTTTAAAGTTGAGTCCAGGAACTTGTTTCAAAAATGTTTTGGCAACCATATTTCAGTATAATTGAATTCCTTTGTAATTCTTTGCATTTTCTTAAGCATTTGAAAACATTTTTCCGTGAAGGGGTTTGTAGGCTTCAATAGACCCCCAAAAGGAATCTATGATTGACAAAAAAAGATTAACCCTTGCATTAGAGGAAGATACTTACGTGGAAGACAAAGACTTTATATTTTCATGATATCATAAAGGTGATGTTTACCTGAGTATATAGTTTTTGAGACATTTTCTTTGACCCTAAGTCTATGAAAATCAAACCACTTTTAGTTTTCTGTTGTGCCTCTATATACTTTTTATTTTTTTTTTTTTCAGAAGGTAGCTTCCTTGTAAGCCAAAAGTATATTGGCTGTTATAATTTTAAAGAGTTACAAAGTGGCTCTTGCTGTGGAATATTTGGCAGTCATTAGGTAGAAGAGAAATAATTATATATTAATATCCTGAATTTTGTAAAGACCTACATTTTTACCATGTCTAAGCTATCTCTATAAATTCGAACTGCGAGGAAGGAAAATCTTAGACTTTGAAGGTGTGATGGAGCAGTAAGTCCTTAGTAGCAGTGCTCTTTTTGCTTTTTTTTTTTTTTTTTTTACTAATTAATGTTTTCAGGTTATTATTCTTCCCTCTCCCCTTTCCCCAACTTTAGAGTTAAGTGACTTGTTTGGGCTCACATAGCTAGTAAGTGTCAAGTGTCTGAGGCCAGATTTGAACTTAGGTCCCTGACTCTGAGGCCATGAGCTTCTCAGTTACCCTCCATACCTCTTTTACACACTTGCTCAGTGTGCCAAGTTCTGTCAGTGGCATTTGTTCCTCTTCCTGCACTTCTTTTTATCAGGAGTATGTGGGCCAAATAGAATCCAATGAGATTTGAGAGTTAGAAAATGTAGAGCTTGTCTAATCTAACAGTCTCATTTTAGAGATAGATAAGCCAAAGTTCAAAAGGAGAAATGGATGACCCAACAGGCCTCTGTGATGGAAATAGGAACTAGACCCAAAGCTTGATTTGGAACCTGCCCTGCCTCTAGGAGCAGCTCCAGAAGAGATAGGAAAGAGAGAGTCTGATCCAAGCCCAGAACCCAGGGAACCTGTTCTGGAGTGTTTGAGGCTTGCCTCACCCAGTGATCAGGCACCCCATTCTTCTCTCTAAAGGATACAGAATTGTTGGGTTTAAAGATCAGAATTTAAAGGAGGTTATCCCAGTTGCCCCTTCCACCATTTTTGTGTTTCTCAGAATTCTCTGTCCTTGTGTGATCTTGGGCAAGTCAGTTAACCTCTCTAGGTCTCATTTAACTTACTTGTGAAGAACAGGCTAGGATGTACGGAAGCAAATCACTTGGTGTCCCAGGTCCCATCTTGCTAAAAATTTACCCAAGTTTAAAATAATGCCTTTTATAGAATACCAAATCATATATAGCTACTTATTATGTAGCCACACTTTTTTAAAAAATTAAAATATTTTCATAGTTAATGACATTAAGTAGTTATAGTTACTTTCTTATGTTTGGCCTGATCCCTAAGATTTTATTACATTACCTACTGGAGAGTACTTTTAGAAATCTATTCTAACAACCATTCAGAAATATTAGGAGCATGCAAATCAATTATTTCAAAACTTTGATTCTGGTTGCGACCCAAAACAAAGGCACAGATAGAGCCAATGATTTAATACCTTGGATATTTATTATTTATTATCACTAGACAAAGTAACCTAATTCTCTTAAATCTTAGAATTGGCTGCTGTTCCTTATCTAGGAGGATTTCATTCAAAGTGGTAATAGGATGTCATAATACCATGAATATATCACAGAAAGAAAAATAAGCTTAAATTTTATTCAGTGGAAAAGTTAATATGATTTATTGCCACTTAAAATAAGATTATGATCATACTTCTTTCAAGATCTCAACTTTTATCTTTCATAAACTGTCATAGAATTATTCTTTAATGGATGATAATAAAGAAAATGACAAATAGAATGATACAGTTATATTCATTTTGTATAATAGTAATAACAGGTATTTACATGGCAATTTATAAAATCTTTCAACAGTAAGTTATTTAACCTCTCACAGTAATGGTGGGATAGGAGCTGGGAGTATTATTATCCCTAAATATATAGGGATATATTATAAATGAGGAAATAGACTCAGGTGCAGTAATTTGCCTAAGACCATGAAACTTCAGGCTCTTCCACTTAAACTCATATATTCTAGATGCAAAGTGAATGTTCTCACCACAACACAGCTTCATGTTTTATATTCCTCAGTAATAAATATCACACTGATGTTATTGTTGATTCCTTATAAATTATAATGATCTTCAAAATAACTGAGAAAACCAGAAGGTATTATTTCAGTGTTTTTCTCCATTCTCAACAGGAATTGGACAGTAAATAGCTATATCTTCTCAAAAATTAGAAATCATATATAACAGAAAGCTGAGTGGTTTAATTTTCACAATTGTTCTTAGAATCAAAATAAGTCTTATCATTAAACTATGGACTCAGGAAAAACTTCATTTTCATTCATTCATTCAACAATAATAACCATAATGTTGTCATATTTCTTTCTCATAATAAAACACCTGTGATGGAGTCAACAGTTATAGGATATGAGTCATCAGACTACCCTCATGACAGATACATCTCTGTTCATCTAGAATAGGAATGCAGTTTCTGAGTATGTAGCAGTTTGATGGATGAGGAATCGATATCTCACTCTCACATCCATACAGTTGAGAAGTTATGTTTTCTGGAAACTTGGAGAGGCAAGCTAAATGTACTATATGTGTTTTCTCTTAATAAGGTAACTATAGTTGTAAAAAACAGTTATTAAGCTTCAGTCTCTAATCAGAAGACCAAGATTTTGACACATAGTTGCTTTTTGACCACAGGTTTGTTAATTTATTTTTAAAATGAGAGTATTGGACTATATCAGAGGTTCTTTTTTTTTTTAATTAAAAGCTTTTTATTTACAAAACGAGTAATTTTTCTACATTGATCTTTGCAAAAACTTTTTTTTTTTTTTTTTTTGTTCCAAGCTTTTCTCCTCCTTCCCACCTTCACCCCTAGATGACTGGTAATTCAATACATGCTAAATATGACAAATTATATGACAAATCCAATATATGTATACATATCTATACAGTTATCTTACTGCACAAGAAACATTAGATCTAGAAAGAGAGAAAGAAAAAAAAAACAACCTAAGAAGGAAAACAGAATGCAAGGAAATATTCACAGAAAGCATTAAGTGCTGTGTTGTGGTTCTCACTCAGTTCCCTCAGGCCTCTCTCTGGATTTATATGATTATCTTCATCGCTGAACAATAGGAACTGGTTTGAATCACATCATTGTTGAAGAGAACCATGTCCATCAGAATTGATCATCGTATAGTCTTGTTGCTGCGTATAATGTTCTCCTGGTTCTGCTGATTTCACTCAGCATCAGTTCATGCAAGTCTCTCCAGGCCTCTCTAAAATCATCCTGCTGGTCGTTTCTTACAGAACAATAATATTCCATAACATTCATATATCATAATTTATTCAGCCATTCTCCAATTGATGGGCATCCTTTCAATTTCCAGTTTCTTGCCACTATAAAAAGGGCTGCCACAAACATTCTTGCACATGTGGGTCCCTTTCCCTCCTTTAAAATCTCTTTGGGATATAGGCCCAGTAGAAACACTGCTGGGTCAAAGGTTATGCATAATTTGATAACTTTTTGAGCATAGTTCCAAATTGCTCTCCAGAATGGAGATTTCCACCAACAATGTATCAGTGTCCCAGTTTTCCCACATCCCCTCCAACATTTATCATTATCATTTCCTGTCATTTTAGCCAATCTGACAGGTGTATAGTGGCATCTCAGAGTTGTTTTAATTTGCATTTCTCTATATCAGAGGTTCTTAACCTGGAATCCATAGAGATTTCAGGGAGTCAGTTACTTAGATAGGGGGAAAAAATGACTATTTTCAGTTACCTGTAATCTTTCACCTTTCCTTCAACTATGAATGCAGATATCAAACATTATTCTGAAAAGGGGTCCCTATGTTTTATCAGACTGTCAGAGAGAGATTAATGCCCCTTCCCCTTCCAAAGGGGGGAAAAAAAAGATGAGGAATCTTTGGATTAAATGAAGTTGGTTTTTTATTGTTTTTTATTTTAATATTTTTTAAACAATCAGATATATTATATCTTAGAATATAACGTCTGATACAAAAAAAGTTATTTTATTTCATTACTTTAGGATTTCAGGAATGCTTTTGCTAAAATCATCCTGTAAACAGTAATCTGTCCAGGACCTAATCTATGATGTTAATCAAAGTCCTGAAAACCTCTTAATGACAGCTTGATTTCTTATTATGTAGAAAGAGATATGCAGGTACTTACATATCATTAGTCATTTCTGGAGCCAAAAGACTGTCATCCGAGCCACTATTCATTAAAGGGAATGTCTTGATAACAGTTATACACAATCCATTAAAGCCTTTTTAATAATATAGAACAATGTAAATTGATATGAAGCCATTGACTCCTATTTCCCATTAGCTTCTGTTATAAATATAAATGTTTTTGTTTTGAAAAAAGATGTTGAGAGTATTGAGACAAGGTACCTGCTTCATTGTTTTTGAATTCCTGCCAGGATTTCACCATTTAATCAAAGGAGTAATTTCTAGGTACCTTATTAAGGCCATTTATTACCAGCTTAACACTGCTTGTCAGAGTTGCTAAGGGAGGCAGTGGTTGAAGTAAGATGGCTGGTATCTTTATTGCAGTCTGTAAGAAACCTAGTACTATATGAAATTTTGTTGTAGAATTAAAAACTATAATTAGTTATTTCAATGAATTTCACAAATTTCAATCTGTTTATTTGGAATATTTAAAAAATATTTTTGTTCCTAATTTGAAAAACATAAACAAACATGAACATTTCCATATGAAGATTGGCAATATAATATTCTATACAAACCTTTTAATCTCATTGTACACGGCTTATTTTATGTTTTTGCAAAGCAGATGCTAAATTAGGTTCTTAAATTCCCAAAGCTGTATTTCCTCCTCAACCTTCTTTTCTTTCGATGTATTAAAAAATGCTTCCTTCATTTATACTTTTTTTGGGGGGGTATCACTGTTACTAATCAGCCCCTCCCCTTTTTTTTTAAGTTTTCCTAATTTCCCTTCTCCACTCCCAACAAAAGCAACTACTTTGTAACATGTTAGTGTACATGTCAAGCAAAAAGTTACAGATTAGTTATTTCTGAAAGTGAATATCAGTTAGCAGTTTTAGCCTAGTACCTGTCAGTTGGGGAAAGCATGCTTCATCATCAGATGAAGTTGTGTTGTGGTTGGTCATTGTTCTTAAGTTTTTCAAAGTTATTTTTCTTTAGTGTTCTGGTTATTGTATAAAATGTACTCCTTGTTCTTCTCACTCAACTTTGCATCATTTCATACAAGTGTAGCCTGGTTGTGACCTCAGACCCATCTATGTGGGCATTCTGGTCTAGGAGTGTTGTGTATGGTGGTAGCCATACTTTTCTCCCTGACTTCCTTGCCTCTGCTTGCCCTAATATACTGGCATGGTTAGGCTTTTCCTTGGGGGGTGGAGTGGGAGGGGAAGTAGGGAGGAAGAAGCAGGGGGAACCAGTAAGGAAGGCATTTTGAACTTGCTGCTGCTACTGAAATGCTCTCTTTCTCCCTCAAGGGCCCTAAATGTAAGCCTAGTTTCAGGAGAATAATATTCCTACTAGTAGTCACTAGGCTACTAGCCACTTATCTCTCTAAATGAAAGCCTTCCTCATCTGTAAAATAGGAATAAGAGTATCTACCTCATAATATTGTTGGGAGGTTCAAATGAGATAACATGAAGTACTTTGTAAACCCTAAAACATAAATCCTAGCCATTATAAGGTATGGACAGTTTAGCCATTTGATTTGTATAATTCCAAAATGTTTTCTATGATGGTTGTAGCAATTCACAGGTCCAGTGTGTCTCTTTTTACATATTTTTTGATGTTGACTATTCCCATTCGTTGTCATACTTGTTAGCTTGCTGGGTGGGGGTAAAACCTTGGGATTGCTTTGATTTGTATTTCTCTTGTAATTAGTTATTTGGAACATTTGGTCATATGGTTGTTAATAGTATGTAGTAAGTCTTCATTTGTGAACTCCTTGTTTATATTCTTTTGTCCCCTAGCTATTGGTGAATGGCTTTTGGCCTTAATGTATTTCTATATATCTTCCATATCAGACTCTTACCAGAAATATTTGATACAAAGATTTTTTTAAAGTCATCCTTATATTTAACTTATTTTAGATGTATTAATTTTATTTGTGTAAAATTTTTGAATTTCATATTAATAAAATTATTGTATAGTGACTATCTCTTGATTGGTTAAGAATTCATCCTCTACTTATATCTGTGAAAAGTAGATGATCTGTTCTCTTTAAAAATTTTTTTTTGGTAGAATCTTTAATATTCAGGTCACAGATTCAATTTGAATTTATTGTAGAATATGCTTTAAGATGTTTATCCAGGCCTAATTTCTGCTAGACTGCTTTCCAGTTTTCTTCATAGTTCTTATCAAATAGGTAATTCTTTTCTAGGTAATTCAAGGATTTATTGAACTCTAAGTTACTGAGATCACTTATTTCTGATTCTTCTTTGCCTAGTCTATTCCATTAATTTACTTTCTATCTTTTAACTAAAGTTCCAAATGATTATGATGATCATTGCTGTTTAATATGGTGTAAGGTCCAGAGAAGATGGTCCCTCTTCATAGAATTTTTACATTGATATTCTAGAACTTATGTTCACTGATTTTTTTTTTTTTTTTTTTTTTTTTTATATCTATTCCTTTAAGAATCCTTTTAGTAGTTTGATTGGTATGATAGTGAATATGTAAATTAACTTTGGAAGATAAGAAAGTGTTGCATACTCTTAATGACAAGCATTTTTCTCAAGTTGTAGAAAGATTTGCTCAGCAAATTTGAGAAATTCTCTACCTCTCAAATTGTAGATAGTTGTGGCTTTTCAAATAGGAGGTTCTGCTTTATCCAATTAGCTCCTGATAAAGTTTGGCCTCTTCCCATTTTAAAGCAGATAAAAAGCCCATCTCTGCTCCCTAACTTGACACTTTCTCTCAAACCAGAGAGTGCAATGGGGATAGAGCAATAAAACTAGATATAGCTTCATATAGAAGCAGCATTTTGATTTTTCATTGAATTTCTATAGCTGCAGAGCCTCTCAGGCTTCAATTAGCCCTCTTAGACAACTCATTCCCGTTGCTTGGTTCTCTTCTTTGTTCTACTTAGGTGTCTAATTTTTATCTGATTTCCTTAACTTTTGTCTGCCCCTTTCAGATAGAAAAAACGTCCATGTACGATAGGTTTTCTCAATTTTCTATAAATCAGTTCTTTTCCACCACAAAAAGAACTGCTATAAATATTTTTTGTTTTTCTCTTTTTGGTCTCTTTAGGATATGTGGGTTTATATGCATGCATACATACACACACATCTCACAGGGCTCTCTACATAGTAAGTATTTAATATTTTTAAAATTCATTTATATGTTCACTAATGGTATCCTTGGATTAAAGAGTATTACAGTTTGGTAACTTTGGGGGATATAATTCTGAATTGCTTTATATAACAGTTGTACAAATTCATGGCTATTCCAACAGTATATGAGTGTGCCTGCCCTCCTACATCTCATAGCAATTGTAACTTTCATTTTTTGTCATCTTTGCCAGTCTAATGGGTACAAAATAACATATCATAAATGCAAAAATGTATTTGATTTTTTATTAAATTTAAAGCACTTTAAAGTATAACTCAAATTTCTTTTGAAAATTAGCTGTTTATATCTTTTGCCCTTTTTTCTTATAGAGAGCTAGGGAGAGAGCTAAGATTTGTGATTTTATTAGTATAATAAATTCCAAGTGAGGAAACTTGCTAATAGCCACAGCTACTATGTGTAACAGATAGGACTTTGACCTAAGTGTTCTTGGTTTTGATGCTACTTCTCTATTCATTTTTCTGTGTTGCCTTTCATTTGTTCTGTTTCTGTAAATTCCCAGTGTATCTCAGAGATCAATTCTTGAGAAGAAAAACTTGAAACAAAATTTTCTTCACTTGTTTCCTTTCTAATTTTAACTACTTTTATTTTGTTAGTGTAAAACCTTTTTAGTATTATATAATCAACATTTTCCCATTTAGTCAATAGGTTTTCCCTCTAAGGAGAGTGGTGAAAGTGATCTTCTCTGTTCTACTAATTTATTGTGTGACTTTTCACATATAAGTCTTGTTTTTATTTGGAATTTATTGTGGTATATGTCATGAAATGTTGAACTAAACCTCTTTTTTGGTAGATTGCTTTCTAGCTTTCTCAGTTTTTGGGGGGATATCCTTGGAGTTATTAAACAGTGTACTTATTATAAACACTGAAATACTAAACTCATTTGCTTCTGTATTTGATGAATACAATCTCTGCTGTTGTTCAGCTTTAAAAAAAATTCAATAATTAATACCTTTGAAGATTACTTCTATTGCTAGACCTTTTCCTTCCTTTTTTTCTTATGATTTTCCTTGAAATACTTTATCTTTTGTTCCTCCATTTGAATTTTATTTTTTCCAAGTTCTTCAAAGTAATTATTTGGTAGTTTAATTGGTATGGTCCTGAATAAAAAATTGTCGTTTTCCCATCTTTACACCATTGGTGTAGCCCAGTCATTGATAGCAATTAATATCTCCCCAATTATTTAAGTCTTTATTAAAGAGTATTTTGCAGTTGTATTCATATAATTCCTGTGTATGTGTTTTTGATGCTTGAAATCTAAAAATATATTATACATTCTATAGTTATATTTCCTGGAATTTCTTTTTCAAAGATATGCCAGTTATTTCTTTTATTATTAGTGATTTGGAGCATGGTTATATGGTTTTTTGATAGTTTGCATTTCTTCTTTTGAGAACTGTTCTTTGACCTGTTGAGGAATGGGGTATATGCACACACAAGCGTGTGTGTATGTGTGTGTATTTATGTCTATGTGTATTTGTATAAATTCTGTATTTGTCTTAGATATTAGAACTTTACAATTAATTTCTAGATTTCACCCCTCCTCCAGTTAACTTTCCTTTCCTTTCTAATAGAATTTTGTTGTAATTTGTGAACAATCTTTTCAATTTTTATGTAAGTGAAAATTGTCCATTTTGCCTCTTGTAATCCTCTATCATTTTTTTGGTCAAAAACTCTTCTTCACTTTATAATTGTAAAAGGTAATTTCTCTAATTGTGTGTGCACAAATGTGTGTATGGTATTTGTTTGGAGATGATTGTAATATATTATATGAACTGTTGTAAACATAATTTCTACCAGATTGCTTTCAGTGTTTTTCAGTGGTTTTTGGTTAATTTGAGTCCTTAGCTCAGAAGTTGGGGTCCTGGGGTTTATTGCACATTTTTCTACTGTGCTTTATTGCTTCTGAAACTTACCAAAAAGTGTACCAAAGCTATTTCATCAGTTCATTTTTTATTATTGCTTTGTAATATAATTTGAAATTTAGGACTGATTAGGTTTTCTGTCTTTTTTTTTTTTCCTTTTGTTTATTTCCCCTGAGACTCTTGACCTTTTGTTCCTCCAAATTGATTTTTTTTGTTGTTTCCTTTCCCTCTCCTTCCCTAGTTTTTGTTAGTTAATTCTTTGTTTAATATGGCATTGAATTTGTAAATTAATTTTACTGAAGAGTTAATATCTGTACAATCATTTGAATCAACTTGAATTTCTCCAGTGTTGTATAGTTGTGTTCATTGTGTGTGTGTGTGTGTGTGTGTGTGTGTGTGTGTGTGTGTGTGTGCATGTGTTGGTAGATGTATTTCCAGATATTTTATATATTTCTGAAGTTTCTTTTGGAAATAGTTTCTTTTTTTTAATCCCTTACAGATTTCTTTTGATGGTAATAAACTGAAAGGCGGGCTTATTTGTGGGGAATTATTTTATCTCCTATTTGACTTAAGATTACTGTTTTAATTATTTTTTAGTTGAATCTCTTTGAGTTTTTTAAAACCATCATTTTATCTCTAAAATTTGTCAATTTTATGTACTTTTTGTCTGTATCTATTATCCTCATTTCTTTTTCTTATCTTATTTGTACAGATGACAGTAGACATTCTTGCTTTATCCCTGGTTTTACTGGAAAGTTTTCTAATTTTCCTACATAGAATGCTAGCTAAAAAATGGTCTCTTTATTCCTATATTTTTTTTTAATGCTTACATATTGTACAGAGTTTTGGAACTGGAAGGGACTTTTTCTCTAAGTCACTTATAACCTAATGTGTAAGATAAAACTTATATATAAATAACTGACCTAAAATTAGAATAAAAAATGGATGGATGTTAAATGCTCTGAAAAAAATATAAAAACCAGTTAAATATCTTTTGTCATTAATAGACATGCTTCTGAACATAGGTTCAGCAAAACACTTGAGTGTTTATTTCCTGAGTTACGTATCAGAAATTTTAACTTCCTAGTTCATCTAGGTTTTCCTCATCTTTTCTTGCTCATGACAAATATTCATCTCTGCCTCCTCTAACCACCCACCTTCTCAACATTTCAGCACTATTCCTTTTCCCCTCCATCTAACCTACTATCCCTGGGGAATTCCTGATTTATCTGTTGTAAGCAAATTCCTTTTTATTCTTAATTTTTTCTTCACCTAATCTCTTAATTTCCCAGGTAGCACTTTGTGATTTTTTGGAGATTTAGAGACCCATCTGTTGTTCTCTTTGTCTTACCAGAGAAGGAAGAGGTAAAACCTAGCCTAAACTGTGCTACTTCCTGACTACTGATCACTGTTATACCACCTTTACTTATTTAAAATTCATACCATTCACTTATAACCACTTCACTTCCCTATTACTGTTTTCTTTTATCCCAGGAAGGGTAGCAAGATATTCCCTGCCCTCTAAATGTTTATATTATTGGGGGGACATATAAGGAACTGGTAATAGGGATGTTTTTGTTTGAGAAATTGTCTACATGATGAACGGAGTCATGGGGGAAATACCCTTTTGGTTACCCCCCTGCCCCTTTTTTGGGGGTCATATTCTTTTTTTTAATAAAAGGGTAGTATTGATTTAAATATTTTTCCCAAAGCAAGAGCTGTATTGGAGGGAGGGGTAGAGGGGAAGGGTGAGAAGGTACTTATGCATATGGTCATCAGGGTAAGTAGCTAGAAGATGACTAGGGTGTGATCAGATGAGATTTAAAGCATGGTCTTTATTATCTATCATGCATTGTGATTATACTGTTTGGTTTTTATGTAGCTCCATTATACATACATACATACATACACATACACATACTGTGTCTGAAAAGAAAAAAAATTCTTTTGTGTAATTACTATGGGATTTTTTTTTTTTGATTGAGAAATCAAATATGTGATTTGGGGAAAAACTTAAAAGATACAATTTTTCTTTCTTTGCCTTTTGCTCCCATTCTCCCCATGTCCAACTCCTCCTTTCCCTTAAGTATAAAGAGTAGAACTTTTTTGGTACAATTAAGTGACCTAACATTCTATTTCACGATTTTTTTTTTTTCTGAGATAAGGAAACGAGTATTGTATTTAATCTAATCACTAATAATCTGTTATGGCCACAAGCAAGTCACTTGTCCTTTCTTGGTTTTCTTTATGTAAAATAGAATATATGTGTAGTTGATTTTTTTATGATAGTATTCAGCTTTAACGTTCTGTAATTCATATATAACAGAAGTACAGAAGATAACTATTATGTGGTGAATTCTATTTAGAGTTTTCAGGGTGATGTTATACAACTATTAGGATCCATTATTGGAAGGAATTCAAGAGCAGAATAATATTGTTGAGGGATGAGATACCCTAATAGCATTTGGGGATCCCCAGGTCAGTATCACAGATATTGTTAAAGAATTCCCAGTCCCAGCCTCCAAGTTAAGCTGGCAAAAAAGTGTTTATTTTGACACTGAGAATTCTTAATAGCTTGGTTCCTGTGTTCAATTTTTTCTAATCTTCTATAGCCTGAGGCTAAGGAGTACAAGTTGATTCTATGACCCAAGATCTATCTCCAGATGAATTAAGGGTGGTGATTATTTTAGGACTTTCCTTAGGCTAGAAGGTAAGATGTGGTCAGAATTAGGAGAGTTTCCAAAATCCAGAAGATTCAGGGTTTCCTGACCCAGGCTCCCCGTAAAGATCAGGGGACCCAAGAATCCTATTACATCAATATGATCTTAGTGTTTTATTCCAATTAGATCTTTTTTTTTTATAATGTATGAATAACTTTTCCCACCGAAAGGTGTGCACTGAGTAATTTAAACATAACTTATTCTTTTTATTTACACATTTATTTTACCATTTCCTACTTGTTCTTTCTTTTTTATAATGGGTCTGTTTTCTTTTTTGACAGTTATTTTTAACCATAATATTATGGCAATATTATAGAAACATGTTTAGAGTTGGTAGGGAGCTTAGAGATCATCTATTTTTATAGATAATATTTTTTATAGACATAGATAAGAAAACCAAAGCTCAGAGATATTAAATGATTGTCCAAGATTACATATCTAGTTAGGGAGAACTGTGTCTAGAACCCATCTTATCTGATTACTATTTCTGTGCCCTTTCTCATACATCATGACCTAGATCATGATTTTATGGTATGTTGCTGATTAGATCATGTTAATAAGATAAAATATTTTATTCCCCAGGAGGATCAGCTAACTTAGCTAGATGATCAGGTTCTAAAATGTAGATCATTTAATTCATCCCCATTATTATAAAACTAACAAAGAATTTTTGTTTTACTGAGTAAACACTATTTCTTTTTAGTAAAAAATAGCATAATATGATTCATATATTTTTCCTCCTTATTCCACCCCTGCAATCATTCTTTTTCTTCTTACTCACTAAATTTGTTGGTGGATTTTCACAGTGCTTACCTTACTTAGCCCCACAGGATTATTGCAAAAGTAAAATGAAATAATCTGTGTAATGTAATTTGCAACATAAGGTAAAAACAACAACAACAGACTACTACTCAAGACAATATAGTGTTATTTATTTATTTGTATTTTTTATGGCATACATTATATTATAATTCTAGAATTGTGCAAGCTATTTCAGGAATGCAATGATTGCTGCACCTGGAATCAGAAGAGTAGGCTAAAATCTCAACTTTGCCATGGATTAGCTGTGTCTTCTTGAACAAATAAATAACTTTATTTCTTTGGATTTCAGTTATGTATTTAAAAAAGGAGTTTGAACTATATGATCTCCAGATTCCTTTCTAGTGCTAAATCTGTTGCATCAATGTGATAAAATTTAGCATTACAATGGATCCATGATTTATTGATATAATCTCCAGTGGTGCAGCAAAATTATTTTATTATGCAAATAGTTTACATGAAGTATATCTTAAGTATTACAACATCGTTTGGGTTTCAGTTGAAAGAAACCAGTGGAATAAGCTTCCCAGTTTTTAGTTCATTCTGTAATCACACCAGAAATTGTATTAAAAGCAGTTTGTATTAAAAGCAGTAAATAATTAAAGAAGATTCTATATAAATTATGTAAATTCCTTTTTATTGGTGCATGTAATTATAATGATACACAAAGATCACCTGTGCCATTTTGCTTTATAGGTCTAAATGTAGTTACTTATTGTATCTATTCTTTCTTACTAAAATATAATGAATCTGATCATTACAATCTAGGACCCTTTTGAAATATTTTTCCTCTGTTTTATTTTGATATAAATGGTGACTTTTTTCCTTTTTCACTCCTCCCTGGGGTTGTATCTTGATCTTCAAAATAGCCAAGCATGCTATTTATGCTGCATGAAGCAGATAAGCATAACCCATGTAAATCTTTATTGACTCCTTCATAAGAAAGAGAGTATTTTTTTCCTGGCAGCTTTAATAATGTTTTCATAAAATATGATGGATTTATAAATTTGTTTAACATGACTTTTCTTTTTTGTCTTAGCTCTTTGCTTCCAAGTTGCAGATGCAGTGGCTGAACAATAAACTGTGTGGTGTGACAGGTAAATTTCCCAATTTACCTGCCTTAATAGTGTGCTATGTAATGCCATTCAATCATCTAGGAATTTTACTTGCCTGATTAGTTGAGTGCAGCAGATTTTCAATTTAAATGTAACTTCATCTGCTTGATTAAAAATGTAACAGAACATTATCTACTGCAAATAAATTTCAGTCGAAGAGATGATTTTGCCTGTTTGAAAATAACATCTGTTTATATTGGCTGGGAGCAGACGATTAATACTGCTCTAATTTCGAGGTTTACCAGTCCAGCTCACCTGTCTCTTTGCATGGATAGTTGAAATTGATGGCTGTCGGGTATAAACATTTACCTGTTGATGTTTAGTTGATGGATTTCTTTTTTAAGGATAATACAGAATCCCATCATTGGGCATTCATTTATTTGCTGCTCATCAAGATGATTGACAGTTTTGCCAACAACATGGAAAAAGGATCTTCCTTCATGATGCATATGAGAGAAATTTTACCTCTGAGTGATGAGTGCCCCATAGAAAGGCATATCCTTGTGAATTTTTTTTCTCTATTTGGTATTTATTTTAATTCTCAGAATTTAAAGTCTGTGGGTATAAATTAAGTCAAGTGTGGTGAACTAGAGACTGACAATATGAGTAAGACTGACTTGCTGGAATCTTTCATCAGGTGACGACATCTTTTGACTATAAGAACAAGAGGAAAAAATCTACAAAATTAAAACATGATTGATTGCTTTTTTAAATAAAATTGACCAAAAAACTAGTTTGACTGCTTAAAGATATAATGATTGGATTTTGACTTAATTATGCAATTTTTAAAAAGCTATTAAAAATAGCAGTTTTTTCTAGCATACTTTTTCTTAGAATCCAATATCCAAGTAAGAGATTATTAGTGATAATTTTTAGATTTAGAGATCTTCCAAGAATGTTCTCTTATAAGCAGGATAAGGTTATTTTTTTCTTTGACAATTTTCACTGCCAAAAATCAAAATAGTAGGTTTTGAAATTTTTAAAAGACAGACTTTAATCTTAATGAGAAATATTATTTGCTGATTTGAATAGGCATTAGAGTAGATTTGATTTTTAAAAATGATTTAAATGATTGGTTAAAGCAATTCAGTTTGATCAGTAATTTTAAAAAAATGTATTTCTGATTATTAGAAATACTCTCACTCAGAGAAATAGCTACTGGTTCCATTTTTTTTTTTTAAAGGTCATACTGAATAGTGATGAAAGTGACTTCTGAAGTCATCTAGTCCAACCTTTTTATCTTAGAGATGAGTTAAGTGAGGCCCAGATTGATCAGGTGACTTGCCCAAGATCTCACAGAGCTTGAATCCAAATCTATTATTCTTTGCAGCATAGCATGCATGTGTTTCATAAATTTGGAAATTGTGATCAGAATAATGATTGAAGTATTTACCAAAGCTAATTGGAACATATCCGTAGGAGGTAAACAGTCTCACGTTCATTTAGTTCATCACAAACAGTTGTCATTGTTTCACAAAAACAGTGGACTAACCTAAGATTTGGATTATATATATTTGGATCCTGGTTTTGCTACTATTTTGGTGACCTTGTACAAGTCACTTTAACTTAACTGCTCTGCTTTTCCTTTTCTGTGAGAGAATCTAACTTGATTACTTTTGAAGGCCTTTTCATTTATAAATCTGTGATCCTGTAAACCCAATTTGTATAACTTTAAATAGGCTAACTTAGCTGAAACAACAAAATTTTCTATTTCCTTATCCACATTTTTCTTCAAGTATAAATGCTTATCCTAAAATACAGATGTCTGCTTTTGAATTGTTAATTATTTTAGTTATACGTTCTCATACTTTTGAATGATGTTTGCTTACACCGTGTTTCCTTTATCTGATATGTCTTCTGTGTAGATACGATTTTTCTTGCACAACAATGATAAGTTTGGAAATATGTATACATATATTTGATTTGCCAAATATTTTAACATAATTAACACGTAGTGGATATCCTGCCATCTAGGGGAGGGGTGGGGAGTTGGGGGGAAAAATCTGTAACAGAAAGCTATGTAAGGGTTAATGTTGAAAAATTACCCATACATATGTTTTGCAAATAAAATAAAATTTAGAAAAAATTATTTTAGTTATAAAGGTGAAACATGTGGGATTTTTCTGAAAACAAAAATGATGAGATAAGGGGCAGCTAGGTGGCATAGTGGATAGAGCACCAGCCCTGAAGTTAGGAGGACCTGAGTTCAAATCTGGTCTCAGACACTTAATATTCCCTAGCTGTGTGACCTTGGGCAAGTCACTTAACCCCAATTGCCTCAGCCAAAAAAAAAAATGATGAGATAGATTTAGAAGAAGGGATCTTAAAGATCATCTAATGCAGCCCCCTTCTTTTGTTGGAGACTAGTCCAGAGAGGTGAGATTTACCCAAAGTCACACAGATCTTTAATAGTCTTTTCATTACAGATCTTTATTATTTAAAAAAAAAAAAAACAACAAAAAACATGTGCATCATGCTTTTGATTTAGTCATCTTTTGCTATTCAGATGATGAAATATTGGAGACTTCTCTATATAATAGAAAAAAGTTATCTTAACCAGCAGCCTGGAGTTGTGTCAGAAAATTGTTTCAGTCTGAGAGAATGTGGAGGGTAAAGCCTTAGTCCTGCCAGTTACTTACTTGTGACTGTGGTTGAGCCCAATCTCTTTGTTTTAAAAATGAATATAATAATTGGTTCACTAGGGTTATTGTGAGGAAAGTGCATTATTAATCTTAAAGCACTATATGATTGTGAATTATAAATATGTTTTTCTGACTAGTTACATGTATATACACATATATTTAAAATATTTATACTCTTGAAGTCATTTTCTAAATTATAAGCTTTATTGCTTTTCAGTCCCCAGTGATTTCTCAGTTAAGAATAATGAGTTCTTTTATACCTGCAGAAGGAGCTACTGTTAATAGAAATTATTATTATTATTTTAATGGTCTTATGTCTATGAAGTAATCAACTTCCACTTTATATATTGTTTCAACTTGCTTTAAAATCCTATCAGCAAGTATATATTTCAAATTGAGGTGTCAACATTATTAATCTTCATAATTTTCATTGTTATCATTATTTTATGTATTTATTGCCTATTATTTTTAATACTGGGAGGACCTGGTACACAAATTGACACAAAAATTTTATTAAGCTATTTTTATTAAACTTTTACTTTGAAATAAGAATGCTTATCTTATTAATATTTTCTTTGCTTTATGGATAAAATAATTCAGGGCATCAAATGATGCATTTTGTTCCTTTGATGTATTCTTAAATTCTTCTAATTTTCAAAAAATTTTTATATTGATGCTTTTTGTCTTGGCATCACAATAATTTCTGATTATATACTTCCCCACTCCTCTGCCCAGCTCACTAGCTGTTCTTTGTAATAACAATTTTTTTAAAAAATGAATTTAAAAAAATTAAGCAAAACCAACCAGCACTTCACTTGTGTTCGATAGCACATACGTACTTTCTTGCCCATAGACCATCTCCTCCCCAATCTTTGCAAAGAAGAGACCTGCGAGCATTTTCTGAATTCTTTTCTGAGGCCCAGCTTTGGTCATTATAATTAAGAGAACATTGTTTATTTTATTGTAGTTCCTTCTGTTTACATTGTTAGAGTAATATCTATGTTGTTTGTTTTTCTGATTATACTTACTTTGCTCTGGGTCAATTTATATAAGCCTTTTCATGCTTTTTTGAGTTCTTCATTGTCTCGGGTGGGTCAGTAGTATTCATTACATTACTGTACCACATTTCCTTTAGATATTTTTCAGTTAATGAGGACCCCTTTTATTTCCAATTCTTTGCTTAGTCTACTGTTTGGACAAAAATAAGTAGGGAGAAAGAAATCTATAAAATTGAAGAATAATAGTTGCTTTTATTTTCTTTATTTTTATTAAAGCTTTTTATTTGTAAAACATATGCATGGGTAATTTTCATCAATGACCCTTGCAAGGCTTTCTGTTACAAATTTTTCCCTCCTTACCCCCATCCCCTCCCCTAGATGGCAGGAAGTCTAATACATATTAATTATGTTAAAATACTTGACAAATCGAATATGTGTATACATAGTTATACAGTTATCTTGCTGTACAAGAAAAATTGGATCTATAAGAAAAAAAATCCAAAAAGGAAAACATAATGCAAGCAAACATCAATAGAAAGTGTGTAGATCCCTACAAGCCTCTCCCTGGTTGTATGGCTTTCTTCATTTCTGAACAACTGGAACTAGTTTGAATTATCTTATTGTTGAAGAGAGTCACATCCATAAGAATTGATCATCATATAATTTTGTTGCTGTGTATCTTGATCTTGTGGTTCTGCTCATTTCAGTTAGCATCAGTTCATGCAAGTTTCTCCAGGCCTCTCTGAAATCATCCTTCTGGTCATTTCTTATAAAACAATGATATTCTATAACATTCATATACCATAATTTATTCAGCCATTCTCTAATTGATGGGCATCCATTCAGTTTCCAGTTTCTTGCTACTATAAAAAGGGCTGCCACAAACTTTTTTGCACATGTGGGTCCCTTTCCCTCCTTTAAGATCTCTTTGGGATATAAGCCCAATAGAAACACTGCTGGGTCAAAGAGTATGCACAGTTTGATAACTTTTTGAGCATAGTTCCATATTGTTCTCCAGAATGGTTAGATCCATTTACAGTTCCAACAATGTATCAGTGTCCCAGTTTTCCCACATCTCCTCCAACATTCGTCATTATCTTTTCCTGTCATCTTAGCCAATCTGACAGGTGTGTAGTAGTATCTCAGGGTTGTCTCTTTTTTTTTTTTTCTGAGGCAATTGGGGTTAAGTGACTTGCCCAGGGTCACACAGCTAGGAAATGGTCAGAGTTGTTTTAATTTGCATTTCTCTGATCAATAGTGATTTGGAGCACCTTTTCATATGAGTAGAAATAATTTTCATTTCATCATCTGAAAATTGCCTGTTCATATCCTTTGACCATTTATCTATTGGAGAGTGACTTGAATTCTTATAAATATGAGTCAATTTCTGTATATTTTAGAAATGAGGTCTTTGTCAGAATCCTTAAATGTAAAGATGATTTCCCTATTTATTTCTTCCCTCCTAATCATGTCTGCATTAGTTTTGTTTGTACAAAAACTTTTTAACTTAATATAATCAAAATTATCTATCTGGTATTAACTTAAAGACTTGCAGTTCTTCTTTGGACACAAATTCTTTCCTTCTCCATAGGTCTGAGAATTAAACCATCCTATGTTCCTCTAATTTGCTTATAATATTACTCTTTATGTCTAAGTTATGAACCCATTTAGATCTTATATTGGGTATGTGGTGTTAGGTGTTGTTCAAGCCCTAATTTCTTCCCTACTAGTTTCCAATTTTCCCAGCAGTTTTTGTCAAATAGTGAGTACTTATCCCAAAAGCTGGGGTCTTTGGGGTTATCAAACACTAGATTTCTATAGTTATTTCCTAATTTGTCCTATGATCTGTCCTATTCCACGGATCGACTACTCTCTTTCTTAGCCAGTATCAAATGGTTTTGATGACCGCTGCTTTATAATAGAGTTTTAGATCTGGTATAGCAAGGCCATAATGGTTGTTTTTTTTTGTTTGTTTGTTTTTGTTTTTTTCCCCTGAGTCAGTTGGGGTTAAGTGACTTGACCAGAGTCACACAGCTAGGAAGTGTTAAGTGTTCAAGGACAGATTTGAACTCAGGTCCTCCTGACTTCAGAACTGGTGCTCTATCTATTAGGCTACCTAGCTGCCTCCATAATGGTTGTTTCTAAAATAACATAAATCTTTTTTTTTTTTAAGTTTTCTACTTAAAGATTTGATGCCATGATATAATTTTAATATTTTTAAAGAATGCTAGAAGTGAAAAGTTTTTGGAATTTGCTTTATTCCTTTTAATTTCCTGCTTTCCTAGAATGGTAATATATTAATTACACATTGGCAGTTTGTCAGAATCCTGTTACTAAATTGCTATTTGGTTTTTAAGGAAAGGGAGAATCAAGAATTCTCTCTAATACCATGATTTTAGTGGTCAAAAGCTATATTTTTTTTCTGGCAGAACTGAGGGCAACAGTGTACTCTACAGCGATTTCTAAGACTTCACATCTCATACTGTGCATCTCTGCCTTGATTACATTCTGAATTTTGTCCTACTTTAAGTATAATTTTTGTTGTTCATTTTACTGGGCTGATAGGAAAAACAACAACAATATTTAGTTCAATTTAGTGTCATTTAATGTATTGGTTAGGGAATATTAGATGTACCCTCTGTGTGCAAATAATAGATCTTTGGAAGAGGATACAGTAAAGGAAACATTTTATAAATGTCCATGGTCTTTTTAGTGTAGTTTTTGGATCACTGACTTCAAAGAAGAGCAGAAAGCCAAATGACTTTTGGTGTCCTTAATACTATCTCACCTCTTTGTTTTCTGCTATTCCATCTTCTGAATTTGAAAATAAGATTAGTAAAATGTAATATTTATAAAATTGTGACAAAATTTAATTTCTGCTAAAAGTTTTTTTTTTTTTTTTTTGGTTAGGGAAACTAGAATGCATATGTGGTTGATTGTAATTGAATTTTCTGTATTAGTTATAGGATCATAGACTTTAGAATTTGAAAGCATCTTTTAAAGATCATCCCATCCCAACTCCAGATAATGAAACTGAGACTCATAAGGTTGAAGTGACTTGCGCAATCAGAGGTGATTCAAACATTATTCTCATGACTCCAAAAACAATGCTCTTTTCATCGTGATACATTTATCAAACACAAAGTTTTATGGAACTGCTTTGGCATATCCAGACCCAGGAAAAAAAACAAAACCAAAGCAGAAAACTTAATTAGACAAATGCTTGCTTCTTAAATTGAAAAGCAAATGATATGTTTCTATACATTGATTAATAAAAATGGGCTTATATATCTAGTTAAATTTGTACAGTTATTCAAATATAGTTACTGTATACAAATGTTATACTACAAAGACAGTGTCTTTATTAAATAAACTTCTGACCATATGAGAACTTGTGAGTCTGTTATACACATTTTAAAAATATTCATGTTCACTTAGGCTTTTGTAAAATTTTACATTACTTGGAAATAGAAATATTATAGAAGTTGGGTGACTTTAGCAAATAATTTAACTTCTCTCTGGGCCTACATCCTTATCTGTTTTGTGAGGAATATGCCTACTTTGCTTACAGATTTATTGTAAGGCTCAAAAGAGATAAAATACATGAAAACACTCTTAAAACCATATAACATTACAAAAATGTAAGGTGATTTTCATTAACTCAGCAAACTTTTTTTTTTGTATCCATTATGCACTCCTGTTTCTGGATGATATTTTTATTGATTGCAATAAATCCCTAAAATATTTTAAAGCCTTCTCAGTGAGATATGTATTAAAATCAAGTGGATGAAAATTTCTAATTTCCCAGACTGTAGAATAAATGAAAAAATAAAAATAAAAGGAAGAAAAAGAATATTTATTAAATTTTTTATAACTAGGTTCTGCAACAGTTAGTGCTCTGGGCCAAGAATCAGGCAGACCCTAGTTTAAATGTGTCTTTAGACACTCAATAGTTGTATGATCCTGGGTAAGTCAGTTAATCTTTGCCTGCCCAATTTCCTCAGTTGTAAAATGGGGATAATAATAGCACTCCACCTGCCATGATTATTGTGAAGATCAAATGATGTAATATTTGAAAAGTGCTCAGCACAGTGCCTGGCACATAGTAAATGCTTAATAAATACTTGTTCCCTTTTCTTCTCCTACCAAGTACTGAAAATATAAACAAAAAAAAGCCAAATAGTCCTGGCTCTCAGAACTTAAAAAACAAAATGATATTTATTGATTATTAAAAAATCTTTATATCATCTAGATTTACCATTTTACTATTATCCCACCCATCATAAATAAACATGTTGCTGTTCTTAAGTCATATTCAACTCTTTTCCCATGAATTCCATGCATGCCTGGACTTTTTATTTTAATTTTTTAATTTTTTTGCTTTTTGCTAAGGCAATTGGGGTTAAGTGACTTGCCCAGGGTCACGCAGCAGGGCTTTTTATTCTTTAGTATCTCTCTAAGTCTGTCCAAGATCATGTTTGTTGTTTCTATGACATTGTCCATCTCATCTCATATATCATCCATCTCACAGATGGACATGTTTTATAACAAATTTTTTTTAAGAAAAAGAAAAAAGAAAAAAAAAACTAGCTAAACTGATTAAAACATTGGGGGGGGGGGAAACCTGATCCACACCTGCCTTTACCTCACCTACTTTTGCAAAGGAATAATTGGAGGTATCACCTCATATGTTTTGAAACCAAGCTTGTTCTATATAATTTTCCAATGTTCATCTTCATTTGTTTTATGATTACTGTACTTTCCATTTCCATTGTTATAGTCACTGTGTATTTTGTTTTCTGGTTTTGTTTCACATTGTACTAGTGTACATCAGTTTTTCTTTGCTTTTAAGTATTTATAATTTCTGATAGTCAGTAACATTTCAATATATTTTCATATTTTCATTTGTTTAGCTGTTTTCTATTCTGTGGATATATACTTTGTTTCC
>JAJPUD010002931.1:40370-51161 GCA_023553655.1 Myrmecobius fasciatus
CATTCCCTTCCTTCTTTTCCCTCTCTCCTTCCCTCTCCTTTTCCTCTTCTCTTACCCTTCCTTTTCCCCTTCTTCCCTCCCTCTCATTCTCTCTCTCTTTTTCTTTTCCATTGAGAAGTACATTTCCAGTTGGTAGTGCAATCTCTGGTTTAAAGAGAATGGACATTTTAGCTATTTAATTTATGTAGTTCTACTTGCTTTCCAGAATGATTGTACTAATTCACATATCTACCAACAATGCATTAATGTGCTTATATTTCAACCTTTTTGTCATCTTTGCCAATGTATTGAGCATTGCAACCTCATGATCATTTTGATTGACATTTTTCTTATTAGAAATTTTGAGTGTTCTTTCATGTAGTTGTTAATGTGCAATGAGAATTGTTTATTCATAAAAGAGCTTATATTCTTAAAGGAGGAAACTCCATACATATACACACATATACATGTACACACATAAATACACATACACGAATACATGCATATACACACATATACATTTATATACATATATACACATTTTTATATGGGTGTAGATGTGGATATGGAAGTAAGTTTTGACCAAGCAGTGGCATTTTTGTTTGGGAAGGCAAAGTTATAGTGAAGGGGACCATGATTAATGTGCCTTTCCCAGTGACAATGATAGTATTGATTTGATTAAGGTCCAAAAGATAGAAACAGACTAGGGTTTAGAGGGATAAGCATATAGTGGTAGGGCAGATGGCAAGAACTAGACTAGATCATAAACCAGACCATGCTTTAGAAAAAAAAATTGCATTAAAAATTACTATGCTTTTTGCATTTTCTTACTGTAAAAATTATGTCTTGCCTCCCTTTGGCCCTATCTATACCTTATAACATACATTGTTTAGCTATAAGGTCATTTGTCATCATTTGGAAATTAAAGTCTTGTAACATTTATATTTATTTCCACCTTCTCTTGAGGAAAAGGGTTCCAGACCTTTTAAAAATCTTCAAGACTTCTTTAAGCAATCTATTGCTTTTTCATTTTGACAATATTACTTGGGAGATTGTGTTCGTTGTATTTATTCATTCATTCATTTCCCTCTTCATTTAGTAAAGGCTAAGTCTTTGTGCTGTAAAGGTTTTTGGCAGATAAATAGTGTATTGGCTTGAGAACTGAGCCGTCAAGTCAGGAAAGATCTGAATTCCAGTGCATCTAGAGACACTTATTAGGTGATCCAGGACACTTAAACTCTATTTGGCTCAGTCTCCTCATAGGTAAAATGGGAATAATAATAATAATAATAGCACCTATCTTACAAGGTCATTGTAAAGCTCAAATGAGATAATATTTGTAAAACTCTTAGCAGTGTCTGATATATAATAAGTTCTATATAAATGCTAATTGTTTTTTCTGTTAATGTTTATATCATTTACTAATTTGATTTTTATTTTAAAGTGCTAAAGGTAAGTTTATTCTGTACCTGTTTGTGCATAATTTAAATTGTCCTGATATTTCTTTCTTTCTTTTTTTTTTTTTTTTGGTCATACATAAGTGGTGATAACAGTGAATGAATTTTTAAATTGAGGGGAGAAAGGTGATGGCAGTTGTAAGACTGGAAACATTTCTAAAATAACTGATTCTAAAGATGAGCAGAGTACAATGCACTTAATAGCTATGAGAAATGGATTTTCATAAACTTTATCCAGAGTAACTATAGATTCACATATTCAGTGTAAAGGATATTATGAAAATATACAATTCATTAATATGCTGTATATTTTTATCCTCTTGAATATAATTTACAAATTATATGCTATAATAGGATTTATGACATTATACTGTTTAATCTTGAAAGTGTTACAAATACATCAAGGACAGTTGGCAGTAACTGATTCACAATCTTTATTTTAAAACTATTAGTTTTACTAAGTGCATTCTTCTGCTTAAAAACATACAATATTTCAGTCTTGTATTTACAAATTTAAAGATTTCTTGGAAAACTAGATGAAGAAAATTAAGTAAAATTACAAGATGTTTGAAAGGCCAAGTTTTTTGAAATATGATGAAGAAAGCTTAAAAGTTTAATATAAGGCCTGGCATTTATCTTAAAGGTTTTAATTTCTAGAATTGAATTTTCATGTCTTAGCACATTTAAACAGTATTCATAAAATAGAGAATAGTTTGCTTTATCTAAGGCTATCACCCCAAATTCATCACTATTTATTCAATAATCAGTTTCAGAATTTTTTTTAGGATTTGACATCATTCTGACTTTTCTTTTTTTGTTGTTAAGTCACATCTGACTCTTCAAGACTCCATTTGGAGTTTTCTTGGCAAAGATATTAGAATGGTTTGCCATTTCCTTCTCTTGCTAATTTTACAGATGAGGAAACTGAAGCAAATAGATTTGAGTGACTTATCCAGGGTCACAGTGTCTTAAAACCAGATTTGAACTCAGTAAAATGAGTTTTCCTGACTTCATACCCAGCACACTGTCCTCACCACCTAGATGTCCTTTAGTGCTATTGAATTTTTAATTATCTATCTTTTTGCCCTTTTGAAAACTTGGGAAAGTTTTCTAGCCTCTTTGTATTCCTGTTCTGCTTTCCATATTGTCCCAGAGATTCCATATAGTTCATTTACAATCATAGGATTGTACCCGTGATTTAAGTGGTTTAGGGAACATCCTGGGTACCAGTCTATTAGCATCTTTATGACTTCTGGTCTCAGTGAGATTTAGAGCACTGTGAGGTTGTGATCTGCCCTCTGGTCACACAGTCAGTCCTTGTAGAAAGCTGAACTTGAACTTGAGTTTTCCTAGCTTCTAAATTATGTCATATCTACATTTCTCAGAGAGAGTGTAACCAGATTAAAATTTAACTATTAAAATTAAAATTTAAGTTAACTATTGAATCTTGATTACATTTTTTTTATCCTCTTGGCCTAGTGGATAGATTCTGTCTTTAGATTCAAGAAGATGGATTAAAATTCTATTTCAGACACACATCTTACCCCACTTTGTGCCCTGAGGAGGGCTCTTAACCTCTAAAGGTCAGAGAATGAGCTGACCCACTTTGGTAAAGGGATCAAAACTTCCTTACCCTTGTTTTCCAAAGTGCTTTAGCATAGAGCTCTAATACAGACTCTTTGAGAGAAAAAGCAGGATTTTTTTTTTTTTTGCTTTTTTTGCTGAGGCAATTGGGGTTAAGTGACTAAGTGACTTGCCCAGGATCACACAGCTAGGGAATGTTAAGTGTCTGAGACCAGATTTGAACTCAGGTCCTCCTGACTTCAGGGCTGGTGCTCTATCCACTGTGCCACCTAGCTGCCCCAAAAAGCAGGATTTTTATAGTGAGAGTAATGCATTTCTAGTGTCACATCATAATGCAAGACTACTCCTACATCCTTTTCTTTTCATGGATCTCTTGGTTTCCTAAAGATAAAAACATTTTTGTTTTCCCTAGCAACTGGCAATGGTACTTTGCTTACTGAAGGTAGATATTTGCTGATTCTTGAATTAAGTATATTGCTAGGTACCAGTCATAAGTTAATAAGTCAATCATTAATCTTTAAGCACCTATGAAGTGCCAGGCCTTATGCTATATAAAAACAAAATGAATAGAACCTATGCTCAGGAAACTTACATTCTCTTTTCATAAATGTAAAACAGTGTATTACACATTACATATAAAGTGTGTGCATTCACACACATCTTCACATGTATTACTTTGGGGGGGGAGGAAATGCCCAACAACTGGAGGGAACAGGAAGTGCTTGAGGGAGAAAGTGGCATTTGACCTGAGCCTCTCAGGACAAATTAGTGAGTCTAAGGAAGAAATGAGGGAATGAGACAGTCCATACAAAGGCACGTGCTTCTGTCAAGTATTTGGAACCGAAAGCCAGTTTGACCATGAAAAGGAAAAATGTGTATAAATCTAGAGAGATGAGCTAGAGCCTGATTATGAAGCTTTTTAAGTGCAAAGTAAAGTAATTTATATTTTATCTTAGAGACAGTAGGGGATTGCTGGAACGTTTTGAGCAGTCAGATCTCTTGATTTAGTTATGTTTCTGATGGTTTTGCAAAAATTTAGTTTGGAGAAGGGGAGAGAATGGTTTGAGGGAGACAAGTTACTCAAGAGTTGGTAGTCATGTGAAGATGTAGAAGAGGATGAATGTGAAAATTGTTTTGGCAAAGGAATCTGTAAAACTTGGCAAGTGATTATGAGGGGTTATTCACAATTCATAAATTTAAATGACTAGAAGGCTGGTGGATAATTTGAGAGAAACAGAAATTTGGAAAAATTATGTATCTGGTGCAGTGGTGGAGATAGGGAGTTTGAGATACTACAGAATATCTGATTGTAAATGTCTAAAAGGCAGTTGATATTATGTGATTTTTGAAGATCATGAGAGAGATGAAATAGTTATAGATCTGGTCTACATCTGTAGATCTACATAGAGATCATAAATATATGGGAATCAAAGAGATCATATACCCAAAGGTAGGGGGCACAACATGGATGAAGATTCAGCTTGATTGAGTACTTGATTGAGATAAGGTAACAGATAGATATGAGGAGAATCAATAGTGCCATGAAATCCTAGAGAACAACTATGGAGAAGAAAGTGTAGGGAGGAGTCTACAGAGTCTCATTCTGCTTTTGTTAATTCCTAGGAGAATATTTTCCTTCTTGTTTTAACATTTTAAGTTCACTATTTTTAGTACATCATGTATTCATTGTAAATTTCTGAAACCACAAGTATTTTCCTGACTAATAAACTTGTGATTTTCCTCTGACTCTCCTCTACTAGTCAAGTGTAATTTTCCGAGACTTTACTTTAGTTCCTCCTTCCCAATCTATATGTATATGCCATTCTACCCAGCAACACCATCAGTGTTTTATCCTCTACTGCCCTATTTTCTCTCTCCCCATTCTCCATGGTATGCCATAGTACATTTAGACATTTCTTATCATTCAGACTCTTCATGACCTGTGGACCATATTGTCTATGGAGTTTTTTTGGCAGAGAGACTAGAATGGATTGTATTTTTCTTCTCCTGTGGCAAACAGATTAAATGACTAACCTAGAGTCACACAGTTAGTAAATGTTTGAAGCTGCATTTAAAGTAGGGTCTTCCTGACCCTAGGCTTAGTTCTCTATCTAAAGTGTCTTAAATGGTTTGCGACCTCATATGGGGCTGCTGTGTAACTGAATCTGGGGATTGTGAAATTGTGATTTATTGTCAGTAAATGTTCAATTTATATACCTATTTCATAAATCTATATCCCAAGGGACATGTAAAAATTTGTGAGAAAAGGAATCACAAATAGAAAAAGTTTAAGAAGTCCTACTCTATCCACTGAGCCACCCAGCCTGCCCTGATATTTTTAATTGATACATAATGAAGTTTTTGAGACATTGCTATAGTAATTAGTGTTTGTTTTGAAGCTTAGATTTTAAAAGTAAAAAAAAAAGCACAATTAGTACTTTCTAAGTTGAAACCACTATCATGGTTTTCCCTCTCTCCCCCCCAATAATAGCTTGTTTTTTTTAGCAGTCTACTCTTTTCACCACTGACTGTTAGCTATGGAATCAACTGGATTCAGGACTTAGGGCTGAAGTCAGAAAAATAAGTATGAGAAAAAGACATCTTACAAGCATGTGAAGCAGTATTGTTCCAACAAAGATATCCATTAGATGTCATCCCATACACCTGTCTAAGATGTCCCATTTCTTTCTTGATCACTGCTTATAGATTTTTTTCCTTTAAAAAAAAGAAAAAAAAAACTACACAAAATGTAAACTTTATACATTGGGATTATTCTTTGGTTTGAATCTTTTCTTTGTACAAAATAAGCTTTGGATGCTTATTTAGATGTTCAATGGAACAGTGTGGAGAACAGAATTGTGTTTGGGCTAAAGAATTAATCCATTTAGTCATGGGAAGCAGGACTTAACTTTTGCTTGGTCGATGAATTGTAGTAGAACTTAGTGACTATTTTAGAGTGTTAGATTTAAATAAAACCTTTAAAAATAAAAGTTTAATGGTATTAAATAAACATGTGCTTTTGAATTATGGGTATTCTATAAATTTTTTAATGAGGGTAGATTTGAAAAATTTCTACCTTTAAGATTTTAACTTTATATTTAATACATAAATCAAAAGCTTTGTAATTACATTGATAAAAGTTTACTTTTGAGCAACATTCTGATGAAGAACAATATTTAATAATTGTGACAATGGAGGTGTCAGTGAGCTGTAGTTTTTGAATTTTTTAGAAAACGTTATCCACAACGAATTGTAAGTTAATGCTGAACTTTTTTGCATTGGACAAACCAGAAATTCTGATAGTAAAACATCTACTATAACTACCATTTTGTTTGAAAAAAGAAAGTTGTTGTAAGTACTCAAAAGAGAAAATTTTTACTTGAAAAGACTTTATTTTCTTTCACTTGTTTTATATCATGCATATGCATTAAAAAATCTGGTACAAGTTGTATTCAAATGCAGCTTTATATTTTCCTAGGAAAATGAGGGAAAAAATTTAACATCACAAGGTATTCTTAGGACATTCTGTTAAACTTTGTTAAAAGCAAGAATTCTTAGCTTTTCTTTGTTATGGACCTCTTTGATTATCTGGTAAAATCTGTGGATCCCTTTTCAGGATAATGTTTTTAAATATATAAAATATATAGGATTACTAAGGAAACTATATTAAAATATTATTTAGAAATAAGTACGCAGATCCCAGGTTAAGTGCCTTTCTTATAAAATAATTAGTAGTTATTTACAGTGTTTACTATGGGTAGGATATTATAAAAATTGTTCTTTTAGGTTAGTTAAAAAATTTCTTAAGTTTTCTTCAAAGGAACTAGACTATATCTAGTCAGCATATCAGCTAAGATAATTTGTGGGGAGTTGAGGGAGAGAATGGAATTACAAATCATGATAAGATTACCTTTTATCAGCATTGTGGTTTCAAATTGCTATGTAGCTCTAGCTAACTTTATGGAAACTCTAGTCTTGAATCAGTAAGGAGATTATTAATTATTTTTATTTATATGGTTATTATGTAGTTTAATGTTTTACACAGAATAATTATATGATTTTTGTTGAATAAATAATATAATTTGTTATTACCATTTGCATTAGTTTGTATTCCTCAAAATTTTTTTTAAATAATAGCTTTTTATTTTCAAAATACATGTAAAAATAGTTTTCAACATTTACCCTTGCAAAACCTTATATTACAAATTTTTTTCCCTCCCTTCCCCCCCAACCCTTTCCCCTGAATAGCAAATAATCCAATATAGGTTAAATATGTGGAATTTTTCTAAACATTTATTCATTTGTGTGGTGCCCAAGAAAAATCAGATAAAAAAAAAGAGAGAGAAAGAGAGAGAATTGGTGTGGGGGGGAAGCAGGCAAACCACCACATAAAAGATGAAACTACTATGTTGTGATCTATATTCCCCCAGAATATGAGTGCAGAAGGATTTCTCCATCACAAGTCTATTGGAATTGGCCTGAATCACTTCGTTATCAGGGGGAAAAAAAAACAAAAACAAAAACAAAACACTACTATCAGAGTTGATCATCACATAATCTTGTTGCTGTGTACAGTGCTCTCTTGGTTCTGCTCATTTCACTTAGCATCAGATCATGCAAGTCTCTCTAGGCCTCTCTGAAATCATCTTGTTGGTCATTTTTTACAGAACAATACTATTCCATGGCATTCATATACCATAACTTATTCAGCCATTCTCCAACTGATGGGCATCCATTCAGTTTCAGTTTCTTGCCACTACAGAAAAGCTGCCACAAACATTTTTGCACATGTGGGTCCTTTTCCCTCCTTTAAGAACTTTTTTGGGATATAAGCCCAGTAGAGACACTGCTTGATCAAAGGGTATGCACAACTTGATAGCCCATTTGGGCATAATTCCAAAATGCTCTCCAGAATGTTTGGATCAGTTCACAACTCCATCACTAAAGCATTAGTGTTCCATTTTTTCCACATCCTCTCCAATATTTATCCTTTTCTTTCTTTCTTTCTTTCTTTGGTCACATTAGCCAATCTAGTAGGTATGTGATGGTACCTCAGAGATGTTTTAATTTTCATTTCTCCAATCAATAATGATTTAGAGCATTTTTTTAATAATATTGTAGACAGCTTTAATTTCTTAATCTGAAAATTTCCTATTCATGTCTTTTGATTATTTGTCAATTGGAGAATGATTTATCCTCATAAATTTGACTCATTTCTTTACATATTTTAGAAATGAGATCTTTATCAGAAACACTGGCTAAAAATTGTTTCCCAGTTTCCTCTTTCCCTTCTAATCTTGGTTGCATTATCCCTGTTTGTGCAGAATGTTTTTTAATGTAATGTAATCAAAATTATCCATTTTGTGTTTCATAATGTTCTCTATCTCCTGTTTGATCATAAATTCTTCCCTTCCCTTCTCCATAGATCTGTTAGGCAAACTGTTCCTTGCTCTCCTAATTTACTTGTGGTATCATCTTTTATGTATAAATTGTGTACCCATTTTGACCTTATCTTGATATATAGTGTGAAGTATTGGTCAGTGCCTAGTTTCTGCCATATTCTTTTCTAGTTTTCCCAGAAATATTTGCCAAATAGTGAGTTCTTATCCCAGAAGGTGGGGTCTTTGGGGTTATGAAACAGCAGATTAATATAGTCTTTTACTACTGTGTCTTGTATAACTATCTTATTTCACTGATCCACTACTCTATTGACTAGTACCAACTACATTTGATGACTGCCACTTTATAATATGGTTTAGATCTGGTATGGCTTCCTTTGTATTTTTTTTTAATTCCCTTGACATTGTTGATATTTTGTTTTTTCCAGATGAATTTTATTCTAACTATATAATAATTTTTTGGTAATTTGATTGGTATGGAACTGAATAAGTAAATTACTTTCAGTAAAATTGTCATTTTTATTACAACCTAGCCTACCTATGAGCAATTGATATTTTTGCAGTTGTTTAGATCTGACCTTATTTGTGTGAAAAGTATTTTGGAATTTCGTTCATATAATTCTGGGTTTATCTTGGCAAATAGTGTCCCAAATATTTGATATTGTCTATGGGTGTTTTAAATGGAATTTCTCTTCCTATTTCTTGTTGCTGGGTTTCTTAGTTATATATTGAAGTATCAGTGATTTATGGACTTTGTTTTATATCCTGCAACTTTGCTAAAGTTGTTAATTATTTCAAATAGTTTTTTAGTTGATTCTCTAGAATTCTCTCAGCATATCATCATATTTGCAAAGAGTGATTTTTTCTCATTAGGTATTCTAATTCCTTTAACTCCTTTTTCTTCTCCTATTTCTTATTTCTAGTACTATGTTGAATAATAGTGTTAATAATGGACATTCTTACTTTACCTTTGATCTTATTGGTAATACTTCTAGCTTATCCGTATTAGATTTAATGCTTTCTGATAGTTTTAGATAAATTCTGTTTATCATTTCAAGGAAAACTCCATTTTATTCCTCTGCTCTCTAGTGTTTTTAATAGGAATGGGTGCTGTATTTTGTCAAAAGCCTTTTTTCCATCTATTGAAATAATCTTGATTTCTGTTGCTTTTGTTCTTCATAATGGTAAATTATGCTGATAGTTTTCCTAATATTCAGCCTTGCATTCCCGGTATAAATCACCTTTGATCATAATGTATTATCCCAATGATAAATTGCTGTCATCTCTTTGCTCATATTTTATTTAAAACCTATTAGTTCCTTATTAAGTTAAAAAGTTTTTGTACAAACAAAATCAATGCAGACAAGATTAGGAGGGAAGCAATAAATTGGGAAATCATCTTTACATTTAAGGGTTCTGATAAAGGTCTCATCTCTAAAATATATAAAGAATTGTCTCATATTTATAAAAATTCAAGCCATTCTCCAATCAATAAATGGTCAAAGGATATGAACAGACAATTTTCAGAGGATGAAATTAAAACTATTTATAGTCATATGAAAAGGTGCTCCAAATCACTGTTGGTCAGAGAAATGCAAATCAAGACAACTCTGAGGTACCACTTCACACCTGTCAGATTGGCTAAAATGACAGGAAAAGTTAATGATGAATGTTGGAGGGGTTGTGGGAGAGCTGGGACACTGATGCATTGTTGGTGGAGCTGTGAACGGATACAGCCATTCTGGAGAACAATTTGGAGCTATGCTCAAAAAGTTGTCAAACTGTGCATACCCTTTGACCCAGCGGCATTTCTATTGGGCTTATATCCCAAAGAAATCATAGAGGAGGGAAAAGGCCCCACATGTGCAAGAATGTTTGTGGCAGCCCTTTTTGTAGTGGCTAGAAACTGGAAATTGAATAGATGCCCTTCAATTGGAGAATGGCCGAATAAATTATGGTATATGAATATTATGGAATATTATTTTTTGTAAGAAATGACCAGCAGGATGATTTCAGAGAGGCCTGGAGAGACTTACATGAACTGATGCTGAGTGAAATGAGCAGAGCCAGGAGATCATTATACACGGCAACAACAGTACTATATGATGATTAATTCTGATGGACATGGCTCTCTTCAACAATGAAATGTTTCAAACCACCTCCAATTGTTCACTGAAGAAAGCCATATACACCCAGAGAGAGGGATGTGAAATGTGGACCACAACATAACATTCTCATACTCCTTGATTGATGTTTGCTTACATTGTGTTTCCTTTATCTGATATATCGTTTGTGTAGACAAGATTTTTCTTGCACAACAATGACAAGTTTGGAAATATGTATACATATATTCGATTTGCCAATATTTTAAC
>JAJPUD010002931.1:61161-126099 GCA_023553655.1 Myrmecobius fasciatus
TGTGTTTGGATGTCAAATTTTTTGTTCAGATCTGGTCTTTTCATTAGAAATACGTGAAATTCACCTATATCATTGAATGACAATCTTCTTCCCTGGAGGATAATGCTCATTCTAGCTGGATAGGTTATTCTTGGCTGTAATCCAAATTCCTTTGCCTTTTGGAATATCTGGTTCCAGGCCCTTTGATCCTTCAATGTGGAAGCTGACAGATCCTGTGTGATTCTAATTATTGATCCTCGGTATTTGAATTGTGTCTTTCTAGCTGCTAGCAGAATCTGTTCCTTGGTGGTATAGTCCTGAAATTTAGCCATGATATTCCTTGGGGTTTTAATTTTGGGGTCTCTTTCAGGAGGTGATCGGTGAATTCTTTCAATGGTGATTTTGCCTTCTGATTCTACAATCTCAGGGCAGTTTTCTTTCAGGATTTCCTGGAAGATAGTGTTTAGATTCTTTTTTTCATCATGACTTTCAGGAAGTCCAATAATCCTTAGATTGTCTCTCCTAGATCTATTTTCCAAGTCAGTTGTTTTTCCTAGGAGATATTTCATATTTTCTTCTAATTTTTCACTTTTTTGTTTTTGTTTGACTGATTCTTGAAGTCTTATTGAGTCATTCACTTTCATTTGTTCAATTCTTATTTTTAAAGTGTTGTTTTCTTCAGTTACCTTTTTAAGCTCCTTTTGTAACTGGCCAATTTGTTCATTGCACTCTTTTTCCACTTCACTAATTTTATTTTTCAATAAATTGGTGTCTTTATTATCTTTCTTTTGGAGGGCTTCTTGCAGTGATTTCAGTTTATTTTCCCATTTATCCTCCAGCTCTCTTTTGGGATTCTGTATGCAATCTTCCAGAAAGGCCTTTTGAAAAGGGGACCAGTGATGGTCCTTAATAACTTCCTCTGGGATTTTGTCTAAAGGAACCTCAGGATCTGGGGCCAGCCCTTCTTTCTCTCGATAGAAGCTGTCTATGGTGAGAACTCTCTTTTTTTTTTCTTTTTTTTTTTTTTTTTTTTTAAGACAGTGTGGATTTCTCTGTAAGGCTGGGAAAAAGGTCGGCTAAAATTCTTTGCTGGGGCAATTCGGCAAATTAATTTAAGGTGCTGGGCCGGTGGGGGCTAGGACTAAGTCCTAATTACTCCTTAAACAAGGTAAGTCTGCCAGAACACCTGCCCCCAATCAGGGCAGCATGTCCAGAGTGCCTCAGATAAACTCCACGTGTTTGGAGTTTGGAGCTTCTGCCACGATGAGCTGAGTCCCACCCTCACTTCCGGCCTTCACCGAGTCCACTGTTTATCCCTCTGTCCGAGTTAAACAAACCTGATATGAAGTTCTTCAGAGATATCTGCAAGCAGTGTCCAAATATTTCTGAGTTCGTTGACTTGAAGATCAGTTCAAAGGCTTATTTTATTGTTGATTTGAGAGAAGATCGGAGGAGAATGCAGAGTCACATTTTCACTCCGCCATCTTGGCTCTGCCCCCTCATGCTAGCAAGATTCTTGCCAGAATTCTTCTTAATAGGCTGAACCTTCATTTGTAAGATTGTCATCCACTTAAGAGCCTGTGTGGCTTCAGAAAGGGCTACAAAATAGTTGATATAGTGTTGTTTGCTGCCTGACAACTCCAGGAGAAATGCCAGGAGCAGGACAGGTCTGTACCCAATGTTTGTGAATCTGACCAAGGCCTTTGATACTGTCAGTTGTGAGGGTTCTTGGAAAGTTATGCCAAAGTTTTCTTCCCCAGAGAAATTCATCAGTGTCATATCAAACCAAGTTTTGGATAATGGACAGTGTTCTTGTGTTTTCCAAATCAACCCTGGAGGGAAACAAAGCCGTGTGCTTACTCTCATTTTTTTTTTAGCATGTTTTCATCCGTTTTGATTATCCTCAATGAGGATGAACACAGCATCAAGGTCAGCTTCTACACTGCTGGTAAATTCTTCCATTTGAAAAATCTGTAAGCAAGACTTAAGTGGAGGGAGTGTTGATACAAAATGCTTTTCTTGGCAAATGATTGTGCATTCATTGCAGTCTCTGAAGCTGAGATGCAACAAATTACAGATCAGTTCTCTGCTGCTTGTTAATTTTGGCCTAACAACACCAAGAAAAGATAACCAATCCATTAGCCAGCACTACACTATCCATATGTGGAATTATTGATTACAGAAAATGGAGAAGTTTTGAATACTGTGGATAAGTTCAGTTACCTTGGTATGATGGCCAGGAACTTTTAGGGATTTACACATTGATAATGAGGTTAATGCACAAACTGCCAAAACAAGCTTAGAGTTTGGGAGGCTTTGAAGGAAAGTGATATACACAACTGAATACCAAACTGAAGTTCTAAAGAGCTTTTGTGCTGACCTCATTGTTAGTTGCCTGTGAAACCCAGATAGTTTCTATAGTATACTGTATACCAGTGCCGTGCTAGGAAACTGAATCACTTCTGTTTGAATTGTCTTGGGAAGATTCTGAAAGATCATCAAGCAAGATAAGACACTAGACACTGAGGTCCTTTCTTGAATTAAATTGCCAAGCATTCAAATTCTACTCAAGAGAGTGCCACCCTGATGGGCATGCCATGTTTTTCGAGTGACAAACTTACACTTGTCAAAAAAGACTATTTTATGGAGAATTCACACAGTAATGTTCACATGATGACCAGAAAAAGCAATAAAAGGACTCTCTCAAGGTCTCTCAAGAACTTTGGTATCAATTGTGTGGTAAGGGAGACACTGGCATGGGACTCTTTGGCATGGTGTGCTCTCATTAGAGAAGATGTTATACTCTATGAACAAAGCAGAATTGAAGTAGCTCAAAAGAAACATGAGATATACAGATTTAGAGAATCCACCCTAAATGTTTTCATGGTCTCTTTGTGCCCCATCTGTCATAAAACATTCTGAACTTGTATTGGTTTGATCAGCAGCAGTCAAACACCCTGCAGCTTGACTCAAACATAATGATATGTTTTGGTGTCCCTGAAGGACAATAACAACATGGGACCTCTGAGGCTATCTACTCAACCCCTCTCCTGCTGTGTCTCCTCCCCTCCCCCATTTTACAAATTTACTACTTGTACTACCTTGCAAGTAGTAAATATTAGGAGTAAAAATTTATCCCAGAGCCAAGATTGATTCCACTGCAACTTTCCACAGATAAATTCCATAGAGATTAACAGACATTTATTAACACATTAATGACCATTGGGCATTATGGATGGTAGTAGAACACAAGAACATGAAGGCAGCTATGCTCATGCCAACTTTGAATAAATCCTAGAGAAAAGAGTTAGCTTGCCACATGGAAAGAACTGAACAAATAGGATATGCAAAGATATTTTGGTGTTCTCTGAGAATATTATCAATAGCTGATTGTACTCTAGGATCCAGTGAGCCTGGCTTCCTTGGTGTTCCTTCAACAAGATACTCTTAACTCCTGACTAATCCCATCTCTGGCAAGAAACCTTTCTTTGTTCTACTTAATGTTTGTAACTTCCATCTGAGATTATAAGTTTGAGAGGCTCCAAAGGAAAATGTGGGAGAGGAAAAGTATTAGACTGACTACTAAATTGAAGCTCTACAGAGCTGTGTGAAACCTGGACAGTATACTAGTGCCATGCCAAGAAATTGAATTGCTTCAATTTGAATTGTCTTAGGAAGATCCTGAAGATCACCAGGTCCTTTCTCTGACTGAGAGAGACACTGATGTCCTTTCTCGAACTAAACAGCCAAGTCTTCCAATTCTGCTGCAGAGAGAACAATTCCATTGGGCTGGCCACATTGTTTGAATACCAAATGCAGTGTATCTTTACCTGTTTTTTTTTCCTAGTGTATTGAATTGCCTCATTATTTCTATTGGCCTGCTTGGTATAATAAGAATAGATATAGAAGTCCTCTTGGCGGGCTTGTAGCTATTCATTTAGCTTGTCTTTCATTACTGTCTGGATTAATCAGAGCCATAAATGATGTCAGTCATGGCAATATAAAAGATGTAAGCAAGATCAGGTAAATGAGGATGAATATGAGTGTAGCTTAGTCCTGTAAACATAGTGTTAGGAATGCCAAAAGACATACATAATGAAATGTTCCTGGTGAGGGACAGGAAGAAGGAATTTTAAAAAAATATTTTGATAGAAAAAGAAAGCTTATAAGACCTTTGTTGAAGGAGGGAATGAAATGAAAATGATAAGTCATGTTCAAGTATCTTCCTAATTATTGGAATGCATTGCTTAAAGAGATGGTGAGTGCCCCATCTTTGGAGGTTTTCCAGAAGAAGCTCGATAACCACTTGTCAGAAATTTTATAGTGGGTGTTCTTTTTAATTTATGATTTGGACTTTATGGCCGCTGAGTTCCCTTCCAACTCTGAAATTCTGTGATTGTAAATATCTGCTTAATTTGCAAGGTGGGACTAAGTGATAGTTGAATGAATCCTTTACTAGGCATGTTACAGAGAACAGATGTGAATAGCATATGTTATCTTAGCATGTGAAAGCAGAAGGGATATTTGGTAGATTTGGGACAGAGACCATCAAGTTTTCAGTGGTTATACCAAGATTCTAGTTTTGTGAAGCAAATGAAACCTCATCCATTATAAAAAGTAGTTATGCTTGATTTCTCCTATTCCTTTTTTTTTTTTTTTTTTTTCCCTTTTGTGTTTAGTGCTTTGGTCATTGGACCTAATTTTGAGTATAGCCCTTGATTTTAAATACCTTGAGACCTATGGTAACAATAAGTTTTATTGAATGAGCATTTTAAACACAGTGTTAAATTAAGCAAAATGTTAAATTTGGACTTTTTCAAATTTGCTGATTTTTTTTTCTTCTTGCCATACTTCTTCTAATCCCTTCGTAATATTCTACAGAAATACTTGTTATGAATATTTTTATTTGAGTTTTAAGTATTTCATTTGATAAGAGCAAGAAATCTTTCTAAACAAAGTATATTAATAAACATAAAATTGTTATTTTTTTCTTGGGAAAATTTAAATTGAAATGAAAAACATAGTTTAAATTTAAATTGAGTTCATGGGCATATACCAAAAATTCTAGTTTGTTCACAAATTAATTCTTAAGAAATGTTAGTTAAATATTCAAGTACACAGGCTTATTATTGAGATATTCATATTGTGTTGACTAAATACTGTATATCAACAGGAGGTCACTATAGTTTATTTGTTGTCTTTACAAAAAACACCCACAAAACAATCAAAGCTAAGGTACAGCAACTTGTTAAACACTTTAGAATTAGACTCCCCCCCCCCCCCCCCAGTGTGATACTTAGGAGGCAGCTGCTACAGATAAACTCTGAAGCCCCAGATGGTGGTTGCTTAATCCTCATGAGAATTCATGTCCTGGAAACAGCTCTTATCTCCCCAGACCTGACATTGTCTGTGAGCCTTCTCTAAGGAGGGAATAATATAAACATGCTATGCATGAGTTTCACTTCTTGAATATGTCAAAGACATAGGAAGTTATAGTAAAGTGTATCAAGAACAGAGTTCACATTACTGCAAGTGTAGTTATTTAAAGCACTTCACACTAGTTTGGTGATCAGTATTTTTTTTTTTTTTTTTGGTGGGGAGAAAAGGGTGGAAAATGGTGGAAGTTATGAGGACTGTTTTTACGCAACAAAAATTGCATCCTCTTCCACCATTTTAAATTCAGGGAAGTATATTTGTCTATTAAATTCATAACGGGTAAGGATTATCTATTTTGATATAACCCCAAACACCTAAATGAGTCAGTTTTTTTTTTTTAATGAAATATCTTGTAGCACAGTGACTCAGTGTTTAGCACATAGTAGGCATTTAATAAATGGTAGCTTACTGAATGATTCTTATGACCTAAGCCCTTGTTCCCTGTGAAGAATTTCTCCCTGTTTTATAAAGTCAAGATAGCAATTACTTACTTTGCTATTTTTATAATTATTATTATATTTGAGAATTGCTCAGAGGTCTGTTCTTTGAGAGGTAGGTTAATGTCAAAAATATTTCTTTAGGGTAGGAATGAGATTTACTGAAATTTGGAAGGGGGTGCCATTCACTGTCCTTGTTAATGTGCATTCAGGAATGTTGCCATTATCACCCATGAATATCAAACAGTGATAGAGTAACATGATGATATTGTAGAACTAGATAATAAGGAGAGTTTTTTCAAAAACCAAAATAAGGTTTGCCTCTTTATAATCTAATCAGGAGACATGAGAAACAGAACCTACAGTGTGTATATATATATATATATATATATATATATATATACACAAAATTTAAATAAATGTACATACTATAATCTTTTGCAAAATGTACTGTGTAATTGTTTTGACTTAACTCTGGTACTTGGATTGAATAGCTCCATTTTTTTAAAAAAGAAGTCTGAGGAAGAAATAGATTTTGAGTTGTCCTTGATATTTTGGATCTTCAAAATATTTTGAAAGCTCAAAGGCAGAAGACAGGTAATACAGCAGTGATATTTAGGTATGGGGGAAATTGTGGAGAATAAGGAATAATGTAGTAATTTTCTTGATGCATATAGAAATGTAGAAGAAAATTAAGATGATTTCTGGTAGAATGCTCTGGAGTCTTGGGACAGTTGTTTATATTTGCTCTAGTAATTATCTAAGGGACCATAAGAAGGAACATAGGGGTTACGTCTGGTTCAAATTGGTTGCTTTATGGAATAGTTTGGCAACATTATATAGATTGTAAAGGAAGGGAAGCTAGAAGTGATGGTTGCAGTAAAGAGGCAAAATGTCCTTACTCAGGGCCTGGGTAAGGAATTTGCTAAAAAAGTATATAAGAAGAAAGAATGAGCCTAAAAGATGTTAAAAAGGGAAAAAAAGCAGGATAATAGGGTAATGGGTTGAATGTGTTAGATAGAAGAAACTTCAGAGATGTCAATTTTTCATGAATAATATTTCCCACTGCTATTCATTGCTGATTCATACATTCACTGCTGATTCATACTTGGAATGCCTGACATTTTAAAAATTGGTTTTGCCACATGTCTTCCTTACCACATGAGGTGATTTTGCTCTTTTATGTTTTATGCTAAAAGTTCATGCTTACCACCTGAATCCTTTAGCCACCCATTTAATTGTTATTTATTTTCTTCTTGTTTTTGTCCTTATTTGCTTTTCTTTTCATTCTTAGCTCTGGGATCTCTTCCTTGGCCTGTCATTTTCTCCTTGATTTGTCCTCTCTGACTCAGTGAAACAAATGAAAAGCAAAAGAAGCCCCCCCCCCCCAAAAAAAGAGCACAGAAGGAAAAAATTGCCTGATTCCTCATGCCACTATTCTTATTCTTTGATTATTCTATTGTTTTTTCTCTTTCTCCTTCTTCCACAGTTTAAAATGTGGAAAAACACACATTTATTCCTCTCCCACACATTTTTTCCTCTCCCCCAAGTACTTTTAAGTACTTTTAACCCATTTCTGCTTCTCATCTTTACTGTCTTCTTTTCCTGTGTTCTTTTCTCCTCTTCTTTCCCTTCATTACTATTTTTGTTTTTGTTTTCTCATCAGTTTGTCTGCATTTCTTATAGTATATCTTTAAAACCAAAATAGCAAATACTCTATAGTGTTTTGTTCTTTTTTCTCCATACTTTGAATTCCACTTCTTGGAGTTGCCTTCATGCTTCCTCCATCTCTGTCTGTCTTCTACAATTATGAATTTTCCCCTTCACCTTTATTTTTTAACAGAGACCCAGTTTCAAGTTTATTTTTTTGTTCCACTCTATTGTCCAATTTCCATTCCCTAATTATAGAAAGATATTTTCCTAGATTTGGATTTAGAACTTCATGTAAAACTTCACTCTTTTTACATTTAAGGAGACAGAAACCCTATCATTTTTACTTGTGGTAAGATCCAGAATTTGAACCTAGAGAACTCTGAGACTTGTATCTAGTGGACCAATCTATATTTCACCTATATTCTTTTCACTGTGCTTCCATATTCTTTGTCCTCTTTAAGTATATTTTTAAACATCCTTTTCATTCCTCACTTCCTAGTTGTATCTAATCTCTGTATTCCATGCTTGTCTTTTTCTATTTTTTGTTCTTTTGCTATGTGACAGATGTGAGCAACAGTGAATATTTGCTTTTATGCCAAAGAATTCCTGTCAGAGAATTATGAAAAAATGGCTTTTAACAGCTGGCATCTTATGGACAAAAATCTAAGAATAGCTTAGATGAAGATGAGTTAAAAGTTGAAGATGAGAATTTATCTTGACTCCAAGACCAGATTCCTGAGAATTCAGCGGTGTAAAATGTATGAATAAAATCAAGACATTAAAACTAAAAGAAGTTGCATTTTGCAAAATAAAATGCCTTAGAAACATCATTTCAATTTTTAGAAAGCTCTATTTATTCATACATTCCAAATTTAGATTTTCAAGTATCAGTTTACTGAGTCAAGACACTGTTTCTCCCCTAGGAATGAATCCTTGTTAAGTTCTACTTGATGGGGAAAGTAGGTGGAAGTATGTGCCAATTTTGATAGTAAGTTGTTTTCCTGCTAACAAGCTGGGTTAAGAGGTTTGAGTGCTAGCTTAAAGGAGAAAATTTCAGGAAAATGAAGACTAGAGACAGAAAATTGGGGATTACTTTTTAAAATTGTGCTTTGGGGAATTGGAGATCAAAGTAGAAATGGATGGATATTGCAAAGTGTCTCATTTTTTAAAAAAATCCATCTCAGAAGTCAGGGTATAAAATTTTCATTTTAGAAGTGAAGAAACTGTTATGGTGGTTTAGTAATTTGCCCAAGATCACATGGTAAATGAAAAACCCAGGACTAGAACACAAGCTTTCATACTGTTACTTAAGTGTTCTTTTCTCAAATTGCTTTACCTTATGAAATATATGAAGTATATTCCAAGAATGCCACATGTCTGTTATATAGGTGATCAAGATGACCAAAGAAAAGAAAACATCTTTTCTTGGAATACAAAGCAATATATAATAGATATACCAAATGCTTGATTTTTCTTTTTCTCTTTCACACTTCCTTTCATGTGGTAGGCATTCAATCAATATTTGTTGAATGAATAAGATGAAAAAACTCCCAAGTACTATTTTATTTTTCTTTTAAATGACAATATAACTAACAAGAGAGAGCCTTAAGAATGAGCACAGATCATTTGTGTTCAGATAATCTGAATGGGAGGGTGGGAAGTTTAAACAAACTAGGAAAGCAAATGGTTGAGCATTACTTTAAAAAGCTAGAAGTGTTCAAATCAGCAGGATTCAATGACATGCATCATGGGGCCCCTAAAGATTTTGTTGATGTCATTGCGGAGTCACTAGCAAATTACTCTGTGAAGGATAGGAAAGGACAGGCTAAAGGCAGTGTTTCTGAACCACTACTTTTGTTAGTTTAGTGTTCTTCAATGGGGGGAAAAAAGTTCAATACTGATCCCAGGTTATTTGCATTGCATTGAGCCATGAAAATACTATTTAAGGAGTGAATATCATTTCCCCAACTTATGCATTCTGGATACAAATCTGTTTTTATTACTAGTAGTGCATCCAGTTTTCTATAGGAAACAGTAAATAGCTTATACAACCCATCATTTATACAATTTGTTATAGGAAATGGTAAAAAGATGTGGATATTCTCTGCAAAAGTAAGCTTAGATCATTTTGACTAAAGTATAGTGTTAATGAAGGCAAGTTGTGAATTCATTGGCTTTAGAGGAAAAAACTTTTAAGCTACTCCAACTTATCTTATAAAAGTATGACATGTATCATACGAGAAGAAAATATGGACGATGAGTTTAATGCAAATCTAATACTATTAGGAAAGCAACCCAAGTATTCATCTTCTTAGGTTATTGATTTTATCTTACAAAAAAGGAATAGCAGTATAATTTTTATTTAGCTTTTTATTGTCTGACTTTCAATATTGACCAAAGGAGACTTAGAGAATTTAATAATACATTAGAGGCTCTTCAAGGGTCCACCCTCCCAAACCATAGTGCAGTGGTCACTAAACAGTAATGGGGCATTTTTAATGGCATTATGGGGGAGATGTTTCCACATTGAAAAATTTTCCATATATACACGTTATACCCGTTGAAGCACTAATTTTAAAAAATCTTAACTATTTTTGGAGTCTTCTTAAAATGTATCTTTTTCTGTCAGAAGTAATATGGGACATATAGGTCCTTTTTTTTAACCTTTTCTTGATAACTCAGTCTGGTATTACTAAATTGTAAGTTCTTAAGAATAGGGAACATATATTTTTTAAAAGACTAATTAAAAATTTAAAAGTAAATATTAACAAAAGCAGTTGAACTTGCTTTACAAGTATTTAAATAAGTGAACTTGAGCATTCACAATTTCTATTAGCAACTTGCCAGTTGTTATTTCTTCTCGAGACCTCATCAGTTTTCTTGGTCCATCTATTCTTACATACTTTTCTCTTTATGTGGTTATAATTAACATGAACTCTTGTTTTCTTAGTTCTACTTTTTTTTTTTTCATTTTTCATTACCTCAAATGTTCTCAGATTTCTTTATATTTCTGGTACTTATAAATCTTGATTGCATTATAATATTCCATATACCACTACTTAATCAGTTGACCCTCTGCTTTAGAGGCATTTGGGTATTACTAGTATTTTGCAATTGCTGTAATGAAGATATAAATATGTAAACCCATTTTAGAAAGATAAAAAGGGTGACTGGAAGATTGCATAGTCAGACCTTCTATTTAGGATAATCACTTTTGTAACTGTATGGAAGATAGATTGGAGTGAGGAGGGATTGAAGCAAGGAGCTACCAGGTGGGAGAGACTCTTTCATTAGAACATTAAAAAGGTTATAAGGATCTGAATAAGGGTGCTGGCTGCATGAATAGAGAAGAAGAGAAATATATGAGAGATATTGTAGGTATGTATATGCCAGGATTTGGCAACTTATTGTATAAGTGAGAGTGACAAATCAAGGATGCTACTGAAATTAGGAATTTAAAGTGACCGAAAAGTTGGAAGTGTACACCATGTCAATGTTGAAATTTAGACTAAGATAAAGGAATAAAAATAATGAGTTCTACTTTGGATGTATTTAGAAATGCCTTTTGATATTCAGTAGGCATTGTATCTATTGAAGATTTTTTTTTTTAAAAGGATGTGGAAGACTTGGACATATTTATAGGCAGCAAGTACAGAACTAGTAGATGAGGGTGGGGAGGAGTAGGAGTAAGAATTGAAGATTAGGGAGATAGAAGATAATAGTGGGAGCAGTCCACTGGGAAAGACAGAGGATGAAGTCATGTGCATGTAGTAGAATTGGTTTTGTAAAGGAAAAGAGACTCTTCTTATAGTATTTTTGTTGTTTCTTCTTATATTGCTGTAATCTTTTAATGAATGTAACCCTTTGGTACATATGCATTCTGAAATGTGAAGTATTTGTTTTTATTCTTTCATCATATACTTTGTTTTAAGCTGAAGAAATATTTCTTAAATGCCTTTTATGTATAGTGCAGGGACTAGTCTAGAAACTGGAGTACAGAAATTGCCCTTGATTTCAAAGAGCTTATATTCTACTTATAAGAGATATAAATTATCTGTAATTTAAATAGGTAAGTACACAACAATTTAACATTAATAAACTCACTAGAAGATAGGAAGAGATAAAGGGACTGAAGTTTGAAGTCAGAACAACTCTTACAATGAGTCATGGGAACTTAGAAACAGATGGATTGACAAGAGATCATGATCTAAGAGGTAAATTTCATATTTTAGTATTGTAGAGGTGGCTTAAATATGGGTGATGGTGAGATCTAAAATATAAAGGGCCACCCCACTGAAAACATCTTTTGCTTTTTTTTTTTTTTTTTTTTTTTGGTTTGAGTTTTCTCAGCTTGAGTCTCTCAGTTTTCTTTCTGCCACTTGTGATGGTTTTTTTGGTTTGTTTGTTTTGTTTTGTTTTTGTTTTTTTAAGTTGTAGTTGCATTTGTTTTAGACCAGTCTTTTAGTCTTATTCTCTCCGTTTTATTTTCTTGCTTTCAGGAAGCACATGTTAATATTGTTCCTTCATCCATTCTGTTTTTTTTTTTTTTTAAATAACAGGAAACAGACTATTAACTTTTATCCTTTTAAATGTTGTTTGATTTCCCCCCCTCCCCCCAGTATTTCTATCTAGCTCTTTGAGGATGTTATTAGTCATTTTTCAGTTTTGTCTTATACTTTGTAATCCCCATTTGGGGTTTTCTTACTGCAGTGGTTTGCCATTCTTCCTCATTTTAGGGTGAGGTTAAGTGACTTGTCCAGAGTGACACAGCTAGGAAATGTTTGAGGTCAGATTTAAACTCAGAAAGATGAGTCTTCCTGACCCAAGACCCAGCACTCTGTCCACTGCACCATCTTTATAATAGATAACATTTTAATTTTGTATTTGTATCTCTGGCATCTAATATTGTATGCGATAAGCCTGTTATAGTGTCCAGAGAAGAGAGACTCTTCAAGATATCATTGAAGTGAAGTCATTGGAACAAAACATTTTAAGGGAACTAATAAGTTGATTACATAGGGCCTAGTTTGGGAATAGGGCTTCCCAGTATAATAGGATTCTCACTGACTTCATGCTAATAAATGAATTTGTTATGAGCAAATTGCTGGGATACAAATGGAAAAGCAAGACAATTGGCTCTCAAGGAGCTCACATTCTAAATGGGGACAATACCTATGAAAGGTTTCAGCTGAAAATCAGATGGAAAGCTTCCATAGTCCTTAGGGTGAGTACGGCAGGAAAAGAATAATAAAGAGCATCTTGTTGAATGTCATCTCCATTGATAAAAATCATATCAGTTTCTGCTGTTGAATCATTTGACAATGCTTCTAAGGACTTTCTGACGGGAACTTTATTTTTATTTTTTTAGGGTGAGGGAGGGTTCTTCAAAAGATGTATTCTAATACCTGTAGAAGTAATTGCTAGACTGCATTTCTGCAGAGATTGCTTCCTAGCATGACTGCAGATGCTGGGCTGGAAACATTGTTTTTCCAAAATCCCTTGAATTTCCAGATCCTGGACTATCTTTATCAAGGTCTGATGGGAGATTGTGGTCAGGGTGGTGGTAGTGATTTGATTGTTTGCTACATGCTGTCTCCTGTTTCTTTCAGGATATTTTAGTGCTTCACATAGGTTGCCTTACCTGTCTTGAAAGTGGAAGTTGATTGGCAGTTTGTGAGGATGGCTAGCCCTTCAACTGGATGATGTTGGTGATCAGCTCTTGTGTTGAAAGAAATTCTTTCTTCATTTCTAAATCCTTTTCTCTTTCTTTTCTTTGTGCCTTTGTCTGCATGTCTTCCCTTTTTTCTCTTATTTCCTTTATCACTCTTTTGTTCTTTTTTCTTTTCTCTTCCCTTCTTTCTTTTTCTTCCTTTCTCCCTTTCCACTCTGATCCTTTGTTTCTTTCTTTATCTCAGATTTATTGTCCCCCTCTCCCTTCATTGTGTGCTATGTCCCTCTGTCTTCCAAGTCCCCCTTGTTTCATCTCTGGTTGAATGGATGATGGTTCTCATTTTCCATGGATTCTCTGTTGTAGGGTTGAGTTTATGCATGTGTATTCTAATTTCTAGCTTCTAAGGGACCACTTAACCTCCAGAAAAATAAACAAACAAACAAACAAACAAACAAATAAATAAATAAAAACTGCCTTTAAAGTCTCACGTCATCAGTGTCTTTTGGTTATCTTCAATTGGATGTGTCATAAGCATCTTAAACTCAACATGGCAGCATGGTACAGTGGAAAGAATACTTGCTGGGTCTTGCATCAAAGAATCGAGTTTTAAACCCACTTCTTTTTTTCTTTACTAAAGCTTTTTATTTATAGAACATATGAGTAATTTTTCTACCTTGACCTTTGCAAATTTTCTTTTTGTTCCAAATTTTTCCCCTCCTTCCTCCCACCCCAACCCATAGATGACAGGTAGTCTTAATACATGTTAAATATGTTAAAGTATATGACAAATCCAATATATGTATACATATCTATACAGTTATCTTGTTGCACAAGAAAAATCAAATCTAGAAAGAGAAAAAGAAAACAACCTAAGAAAGAAAACAAAATGCAAGCAAACATTCACAGAAAGTGTGAAAATGCTATGTTGTGGTCCACACTCAGTTCCCACAGGCCTCTCCCTGGGTGTAGATGGCTTTCTTCATCACTGACCAATTGGAACTGGTTTGAAACATCTCATTGTTGAAGAGAGCTGTGGCCTTCAGAACTGATCATCATATAATCTTGCTGTTGCCATGTATAATGATCTCCCGATTCTGCTCATTTCACTCAGCATCAGTTCATGCAAGCCTCTCCAGGCCTCTCTGAAATCATCCTGTTGGTTGTTTCTTATAGAACAATAATATTCCATAACATTCATATACCATAATTTATTCAGCCACTCTCCAATTGATGGGCATCCATTCAGTTTCCAGTTTCTAGCCACTACAAAAAGGGCTGCCACAAACATTTTTACCCATGAGGGTCCCTTTCCCTCCTTTAAGATCTCTTTGGGGTATAAGCCCAGTAGAAACACTGCTGAGTCAAAGGGTATACACAGTTTTTTTTGTTTGTTTTTTTTTAATTTTTTTTTTAATTAAAGCTTTTTATTTGTATAACATATAGATGGGTAGTTCCCCAACACTGATCTTTACAAAGCTTTCCATTACAAATTTTACCCCCAGTCCCCTCCCCTCCCCTAGATGGCAGGAAGTCCTCTACATGTTGATAATGTTGAAATGCTTGAGAAGTTATGCAAGAAAAATCCTATCTACAAGAAAAAAAAAAGAATCAGAGAAAGGCAACACAATGCAAGCAAATGTCAATAGAGATCATGAAAATGTTATGTTGCGGTCCATATTTCATTTCCCTCTCTCTGGGTGTATATGGTTTTCTTCAGTGAACAATTGGAACTGGTTTGAGACAATTTTTTGTTGCAGAGAGCCATGTCCATCAGAATTGATCATCATGTAATACTGTTGTTGCTGTGTATGATGATCTCCTGGTTCTGCTCGTTTCACTCAGCGTCAGTTCATGCAAGTCTCTCCAGGCCTCTCTGAAATCGTCCTGCTGGTCGTTTCTTACAGAACAATAATATTCCATAACGTTCATATACCATAATTTATTCAGCCACTCTCCAACTGATGGGCATCCCTTCAGTTTCCAGTTTCTAGCCACTACAAAAAGGGCTGCCACAAACATTCTTGCACATGTGGGTTCCTTTCCCTCCTCTAAGATCTCTTTGGGATATAGGTCCAGTAGAAACACTACTGGGTCAAAGGGTATGCACAGTTTGACAACTTTTTGAGCATAGCTTCAAATTGCTCTCCAGAATGGTTGGATCCGTTCACAGTTCCACCAACAATGTATCAGTGTCCCAGTTTTCCCACATTCCCTCCAACATTTGTCATTATCTTTTCTTGTCATTTTAGCCAATCTGACAGGTGTATAGTGGTATCTCAGAGTTCTTTTAATTTGCATTTCTCTGATCAATAGTGATTTGGAACACCTTTTCATATGACTAGAAATAGTTTCAATTTTTTCATCTGAAAATTGTCTTTTCATATCTTTTGACCATTTATTAAGTGGAGAATGCCTTGAATTCTTATATATTTGAGTCAGTTCTCTATATATTTTAGAAATGAGGCCTTTATCAGAATCTTTGAATGTAAAAATGTTTTCCCAGTTTATTGCTTCCCTTCTAATCTTGTCTGCATTCATTTTGTTTGTACAAAAACTTTTTAACTTGATATAGTCAAAATTATCTATTTTGTCATTAATAATGATCTATAGTCTTCTTTGGTCACAAATTCCTTCCCCCTCCACAGGTCTGAGAGATAAACCATCCTACATTGTTCTAATTTGTTTATAATGTCATTCTTTATGTTTAGATCATGAATCCATTTAGACTTTATCTTGGTATACATTGTTAGGTGTGGGTCAATGACTAGTTTCTTCCATATTAGTTTCCAATTTTCCCAGCAGTTTTTATCAGATAGTGAGTTTTTATTCCAAAAGTTGGGGTCTTTGGGTTTATCAGACACTAGATTGCTGTAGTCATTGACTATTTTGTCCTGTGAACCTAACCTATTCCACTGATCCACTACTCTGTTTCTTAGCCAGTACCAAATGGTTTTGATGACCACTGCTTTATAATATAGTTTTAGATCTGGTACAGCTAGGCCACCCTCATTTGCTTTTTTTTTTTTTTTCCCCCATTAATTCCCTTGAATTTGTTGACCTTTTGTTCTTCCAGATGAATTTTGTTGTTAGTTTTTCTAGGTCAGTAAAATAATTTCTTGGGAGTTTCATTGGCATAGCATTAAATAAATAGATTAGGTAGTATTGTCATCTAAGCCCACTTCTTTTATTTATTATCCATATTGCATTTACTAACCTTGGGCAAGTCACCATCTCCCTGAGTCTTCCATTCCTTATCTGTATAATGAAAGACTTGAGTAAATGGTCTTTGCAATTTACATCTGTGTCCAACACGTAATTCCTTATATTTTTTCCTCAGTCACTCTTCTTTCCCTAAATACTCTATTTCTTTGGAAGATATCACCATTTTTCCTGTCCTAGAAGGTAGACAAACCCACTGAGGATTTGAGTGGATGATATGACAGTCAGATCTGTGCTTTTGGTAAATCAATTTGACTGTTATGTGGAACGTGGATCCCAGAGGCTTTGATGTTGTTATAGTAGTTCAAGTCAGAGAAGATGAGGGCTTGACCTAACTTGATGGCCATGTATATGGAGAAAAGTGGATAAATACAAGAGATTTTGTGGAGAAAGAATCAAGATTTGGCAGTGTATCAGGCCTAGATGGTGAGAGGCAGTAGAGAGTCAAGGATGACTGAGATTGTGAAATTGAATAATTGGAAAGATGATAGTAAACTTTATAGGAGAAAAATTTGAAAGAGGAAGAGATTGAGGGTGGCAAAGTCATAACTAATAGTTCAGTGGGGAAAATACATTTAAATGTAAGGCATAAGGGGGCAGCTAGGTGGCGCAGTGGATAGAGCACCAGCCCTGAAGTCAGGAAGACCTGAGTTCAAATCTGGTCTCAGACACGTAACAGCTGTGTGACCCTGGGCAAGTCACTTAACCCCAATTGCCTAAGCAAAAAAAATAAATAAAAATAAAAAAAAAAATAAATGTAAGGCATGGATGGAGAAGTGCTTGGTAAAGTGTTATGAGAAATTTGAAGAGAATAGGATTCTTTTTAATTTGGGGATTTAATATGGTTCAGAAAGACGTAATATTTGAAAAAAACATGTAGCAAGAGATAAAAAAGATTGTAATGATCTGACTGATGTGATACAAGAATTAGGTGGTACATTTTCTTATTTGGGTACTATAAGAAGGCAAGGTGCATTGAGTTGGATGCAAATCAAAAATGTCAACTGAAAGATTTAGCTACTCTAATCAATATGGTGATCTCAGACAATTCCAAAGGAATCATAAAGATTGCTTTCCACATTCATATAGAGTATTGATGAACTTTGAGTACAAATTGAAGCAAACTTTTTTCGTTTACTTGATTTTTCTTGGAGTTTTATTATTGTTTTTTTTTTTTTATAAAATGGCTAATACAGAAATGTGTTTTATGTAATTTCAGATGTACAGTTGACAAGTAACTTTGTTTTTCAATGGGTTGTGAAAGTGTTAAGATAAAAGAGAATTGGTAACTCAGAACTTTAAAAAATAAATGTTAAAATAAATGTTATAATTTTTTTTTAAAAGAAAACAATGTAGACCCCTAAAGCAGGCAAACTGTGAATGTGGATAAAACTGAAGACATTAATTATTTCATTGTATTCTGGTATTAGATCATAACAAAAATGGAAATGTTATAACTGGTCATATTCTGGGATTTCATATTATTTTTTTCAATGGAATTCACAGCTCCAAGTTATATGATAATATATTAGTAATTAGTATAGGACATTCTCAAATCTAGATCATATGAAATTAAGGGATGAAACAAAGAATCTGCGAAAATCTGAAGAAGAAAATTTGAAGACTGAGGATGTTAAAAATCTTTCATTAGGTCAAACAACAGAAATTATATTTAGTAATGTAAAGGATGATGAAATAGAATCATTTTAAAAAATTATTTTGAAAAGGAGATAGGCATACTTAGACAGGAATTCCCAAAAAAACTCTTTCGGAGTGATGACATGATTAATAGGTCAATTATATCTAAATAGAGTAATTCCAAAAAACTGGTAACTCCTTTAACAACATGAATGAATACATTATTCTACTGTATTTGATAGAAAGCATACAAACATTTTAGAAATAGAGTATTGCAAAACTTGTAATAACCATTGCATGGTAAGAGTTGCAGGAAGAAAAGTGAGCTATCTGGTAAATACCACTAAAAACATATGTCAAACGTCACCATGGCAGAGATTACTTGGGAGAATGATTTTGCAAAAAGATATGGGAAGATTACTTCAATATCTAGATGATACATGGAGCAGAAAACTTGAATTATGTATTGCCCAAGCAGCAAAAAAGAATTATGTAGAAAGGAATCTGGAAAACAAACAGTATCAGATATTCTGAATTCCCTTAATCAGCAACTGAATGCAAAAGTCAAAAGGCTAAGGAGATTGGGAAACAAAGGGACAAAGAACCAAAGAAATAGTTCAATTCATTATAGATTTTACTAACAGAAACTTGATAAGCAAAGGAAACAATGGTGAGAGAACATTTCCAGAGGAGAAGAATGTGGACAATTTCTTCTGCATCATCACAAGAAGTTCAACACAATGAAAATGATAACTTAGTTCACCATGAAAGAGGTTTTTATCATTAGTATAATGAATGACAGAACATTCCTCAATGATTAACAAGCTCCTTCTGCATCATATTTGTACCAGTGATTTTTGTACTCTGTCATTATTCAACATTATTCAGACCTCACGCTTTGTGAGCCACCATCTGTTCCTTTGCTCCCATTCAACTCAATCATTAACCTCTTCTCCATGTTTCCACTCTTTCCCAAGCCATCACCTCTCTAAAGCTATACTTTTCTTTCTTTTCTATCTTGACTCAGTAAACCAGTCCAACTCTATACTGTTCTTTTCTTCTCAGATCTTTTGCCTCTTTTTTCCTACTAAATGATCTTGTCCTACCCAGCCTTAAATTATTTCTACCACCTGCTATATTTACTTCCATTTGTGTTCTATTGATCGAAGCTAGAGGAAAATCATGAAGTCCTATTGACAAGGTCCACTACAAGTTTTGTTAGATAGTTTCAACAAGGTTCTCCCTGCAGCAAGTAAATTCTTTTATATCTACTTGATTTATTACCTCACAATAGTTTTTCCAAACCTTTTAATTTCTCAAAACTCCTGTGGCTCCTCCTCCCACTTTCTTGACACAGAATCTTTGCTTCATTTTATTTTAATAACAGCTTCTTATTTTCAAAATACATGCAAAGATAATTTTTAACATTCATTTTTGTAAAATCTTGTGCTCTAAATTTTTTCCCTCCCTTCCCTCTACCTCCCTTCCCTAGAAAACAAGTAACTTAATATGTTAAATGTGTGTAGTTCTTCTGTACATATTTCCACATTTATCATGCTGCACAAGGAAAATCAGATCAAAAAGGAAAAAATGAGGGAAAAAAGTCTTTGTTTCATATTTTGCTGAAAGAAATTGAGGCAAGTTCATTGATATCCTTCTTTTCCTCTTCTCATCTCACATTACTGAGATTCCTTCTAGGACCAATTCTTCCTTTGCCTCTCTCTCCCACAAAGAAGTTGCTCTTTCACCATGACAGTGCCTACCTCCTTCCCCACTCCCACATGTACAGGTGATCTCATTGTATTCCATCTTCAGCAGGTATTTCTTCTGTGATCTCTAGTCCTTCACTTATCTTATGGCCTACAAAAAAAGCAAAAAAGACTTAAAAAATCATGTCTTCTCTCTCCACAAAAGATCCTCATTTGTTCATTCTATTTCTGCTAACTGTGATACTATCTCTCTCTTTTTGTGGTTACACTTGATGAGAAAGCCATCCACGTACACTTAATGCCTTGTTTTCTTAATTCTGTATAATCTGGTTTCCTATCTCATTTATCTGAAACAATTCTCTCCTAAGTTCCTAATGTAATAATAGCTTGATTGCCAAATCTTACAGTCCTTTCTTAGTTATCCTTCCTGTTCCCTCTGCAGCTTTTGACACTGTTGATACTTTTCTCTAAGTTTCTGTGACCCTATCTGGTGGCTCCTTTTGCCAAGTCATTATTTAGATATCCCAAAAAGAGTTCTCTCCTGATCCCTCTTGTCCCTTATACTATTTATTAACATCTTTATTCAGATGATTTCCAAATCTACTTATCCAGCCCTAATTTCTAGATTCACATCTCCAGTTACCTATTATTAGACATTTTGAATTTAATGGCCATAGATATCTTAAGTTGAACATGTTCAAAATTAAACTCATTATCTTTCTCCCAAAGTTCTCTCTTCCTAACTTTTCTATTACTGTGAAGTGCAACAGCATCCTTTCAGTGACCCAGGCTCAAAATCTAGTTGTCATCTTCAATTCTTCTCCTCCCTCTACCTCTCTCTCTCTCTCTCTTTCCCTTTCCTTCTCTCTCTCTCTCCTTCTCTATATTTCTCCCTTTCTCTCTCCTCCTTTATCTTTCTCTCTCCCTCTCCTCTATATTCAATCTTTTGTCATGTCCAATTGATTCTACCTTTGTAACGTGTCTTGTATATGCCCCCTCTCTCACTATATATCCTCAGTATTTCATAGCTGGACTATTGTAGTTAGTTGTCTGCTGATTTGGTCTCCCTGCTTCAGGTCTTTACTTATTTGGGTTCATTCTTCACTCAGCTTTTCAGTTGATTTTCCTAAAGTACAGGTCTATTCTTGTCTCTTTGTCAGTTATTGCTAATTTATCCCATCTCTATTGTTTATACATAGTTGTTTCCATGTTGTCTCTCCCACTTGACTATAATCTCCTTGAGATCAGGGGCTTTTAGCTTTTTTTGTTATCCCCAACTCTTAGCATAATTTCTTGCACTTTTTTGGTAATAATAAATGTTTGTTGACTTGACTTGAACACCATTGGTTCCTCCAAACACTTACCAATTGTGTCTTCTACATAGTGATTGAGGAGTAAAAATGTGTTTCAAACATCTTAGAATTAAAATGAATAGCTTATTTATTCAGTATTTATTAGAAAGCTACCAAGAGCATCAGAAAATTTATACTACTTTTAATTGATATTGCAAAGTCTTTGATTCAGTACCTCTCACATGACTTATTTATGTTCTGCAGGTATAAAATAGATCCATAAGTAGTGAGAGCACTATAGTATTTCATGCACGTATGGAAAACTGTTCTCTATTTAAAATGTCTCCAACACAGTAATCTTAAGAATGATTTATGTAAAACCTGTTATTTTTGAAGCAGATAGTTTAATCTCTTTGTTTCTTTCTCTCCTTAAATCTACTCTTATCTCTCATAAATGGAACAATTTTTGACTTCCAAATTAAATATGAAATAGCATCCAAACATGTTATGTTTTGGATTAATGTACATGGATGATAACATGTTCTATGGCTCTACTAAAAATACATTTTACACTGATTTAAAAATCATGTTTGATATCTCTGGGGTGAAATTCCTAAAATATAAGAAATGAAAAATTGAGAAGAATTCAGGCTTAAATATAGAGATCATATTGAACCAATGGATGGAATTGATATCTGTGTTTCTCTTTGGCTTCTCTAGACAAGACAAATGAAGGATAAAGATATGAATAAATCTGTGACTAAATATGTTAAGAGATTTGTGTAATCTTGAAATTATGAATGGGAAGAGCACATTTAAGCTATTTACGTTTTCCACCTATTAACCTAAACTTTTGGATCTGTCAAATGACTAACAAAAAGTTGTATGATGTTATTATTGTATATGGATTAGATTAGGGTGTCTAACTCAAATATAAAGGGATATCTGAGAAACCAAGATGGCAGAGTATAAGGAAGTAATGCAGCTGAGCTCTCAACCACAGTTCCTCCAAACATCTATAAAATGAACTAGGTAGAATCCTGATGGGGAAATACAGAAAAAAAAAAAAATTCCCAGCGGATACTTTGTTAGGCATAGATTGGTATAGAGTGACTGAGAGGGCAGATTACAGACACTGGGCACAGGCTTGGGTTAAGAGCATACAACACATAAAACGTTATATAGCCTAAGGAAAGGTGCATACGAGCACAAACAGTACTGAGGAACTTCCAGACCCAGGGCAACAGGGACATGTGCCAACTGGCAGTTTTATAGCCCACTACCAAATCCTGAGTTGTAGATTCAGAGTAAAGTGATAATGAGATATGAGAACTAAGTTCAGAAACTAGCTCTTGCATTGGGGTGACTCAGATTCCAACTTCAGAGTAGAATTTCTCTTCCAGAAATCAAAAGAAATCGAGACCTAAAGGTGAATCTATATTACTACCTCTTAAAATCAGCAGAGCCTTACACCTGGCAAAAAAGAGAAGAATTTAGCCATACCTCAGAGAAAACACAAACTCAAGTACAAGTTGTTTTTTTTTTTTTTTTTTAAGATTAAAAATGTTTTTGAATACTACAACTATGCTTAAAAGAAAAAAACTGGAAAACAAATGAGCGCTCTGGAAGAATTGGAAAGAGAATTGATAGTGTGACACAAGAGAAAACAAAACCTTGTTCAAGCAACAAACTCTGAAAATTCAGACAGACCAAGTAGAAGCCAACGATTAGGTAACAAATTTTTCTCAGTATTTTATTTTTTCAAATACATGTAAAGATAATTTTCAGTATTCATTTTTGTAAGATTTTGTGTTTCAAATTGTTTTCTTCCCCGTTTTTTTCCAAGACAGCAAAATAATCTGATACAGGTTATACATCTACAATCCTTTTAAACATATTTACATATTTGTAATGCTGTACAAGAGGAATTGGACCAAAAGGGGAAAAAAAAACATGAAAAAGAAAAAGGAAAAAAAAAAAAAGATGAAAATAATATGCTTCAGTCCACATTTAGTTCCCGTAACGCTCTATCTGGATTTGGATGGCATTTTCTAGCCCAAGCCTATTGGAGTTGTCTTAGATCTTTGCATTTCTGAGAAGAGCTAAATCTGTCATAGGACAATAAGAAATATTGAAGCAGTCAAAAGGCTGAAGATATAAAATAGCTGATGGGAAACAGATAAAAGAGAAAGCATTTAATAATGACTATCTGAATGCCATTACTGAAAAAGGGGGAAAAAAAAAGAACTTAACCATCCTATTTCAAGAAATCTTAAAAGAATATTGCCCAGATCTCTTAGAACTAGAGGGCAAAGTGGAAACAAAGAAACCACTTCTGAAAGAAACCCCAAAATGAAGACTCTCAAGAATATCATAACCAAAATCTAGAACTTTTTGAGGAAAGAAAAAATACTGCAAGTAGCCAGAAATAAAAAATTCTAGTACTTTAAAAGGTCACAGTCAGGATTATATTAGATTTAGAAGCCACTTGTATAAAATAGCAGAGAATGTGGAATAAAATATTCCAGAAGACATATGGAATTACAGTCAAGAATAATTTATCCAGCAATGCTGAATATAATACTATTATACTGTACTGTACTGTACTGTACTATACTATACTATACTATACTATACTACACTACACTACACTACACTACACTACACTACACTACACTACACTACACTATACTAATACTATACTATACTATACTATACTATACTATACTATACTATACTATACTATTATGCTATAATACTATTTTTATGGAATAGTGACCTTCCATGCATTCCTGTTGAAAAGACCTGGGCTGTGGAAAAACTTTGAAATTTAAACACAAAAATAAAGAGAAGCACAAATCATACTTAGGTGTATTTAAGTGGAATAGAATGCAAGATCCCAGCTTCCCTCTTCACTTTCAAACATATGTGCCTCTGGTGACTTTGAAAATATTCATTTGAAATCCTTATTTTGAGTGTTTTAACAGATTGTGTTCTTTAACCTTTTCTTCCACCACCAACACACAATTTATAAGAACAGGAGAAAAGGTGATTTTGCTGAAGATTTATATTATTAGTAAGGAACTATCTAAGCTCACCTTTTAAAACATTGAGACCAGAAGCTGCATGTAGAAACATGTTAGTGTTACTGCAAACTATAGAGTACTGACTTGCTAACTTGCCCAAACCTTTGATTTTCTTCCTTGGAGTACACTTGAAAATTGCTCAAATTGTTATTCTTTACACCTTTTCCAGTATCTCTTTTCAGTATTTCATTTTTCATGAATTAATGCTGATCTATGTTCTAGCTGGCAGTTTGTTGTCTTTCAGTGGGAACTTCTGAAATGATAGAGATCCTGCTTTAAAAAATAACGTTTTTGTATGAGCATTTCCATGATTGTTTGTGCTTTGAAGTCAATTCAAAATGCATGTTTTAAACATAAAGGACTGATCATTCTGTTAAAAACTTAAAAACCCAAATAGTAATCTTTGAAAGCTCTTGAATTTGTCACAAAATGATTTTTTAAAATGTAGATAAATTACTAAAGAAAGAAAGGTCTTGTTGGCCTCTTATTGACTTAGAGAACTTCAAATTAGTATTATCTTTGTTGAATTATATTTTTATTTGTTTCTCAATTACATTTTCCACTTAATAGTATTTTTTCTAAATACGTGTAAAGATAGTTTTCAGCATTGATTTTTGTAAGATTTTGTGTTCTAAATTTTTCTCTTTCCCTTTTCCTTTCCCTCCCTAAGATAGCAAGCAGTATACAATCATGTTAAACATATTTACATATTAGTCATATTGTGAAAGAAGAATCAAATCAAAAGGGAAAAACCAAGAGAAAGTAAAAATAGTATGCTTTGATCTGCATTGAAACTCCATAGTTCTTTCTCTGGATATGATCAGCATTTTATACCCCAAGTCTTTTGGAATTGTCTTAGATCACTGTATTGCTGAGGAGATGCTATTCATAGTTGATTATCACAAGTGTTGTTACTCCTGTGTGAAGTGTTCTCCTGATTCTGCTCACTTCACTCAACTTCAGTTCAGTCTTTCCAGATTTTTCTGAAATTCACTGACTCATTTCTATAGCCCAATTGTATTCCATTGCATTCATATACAATTTGTTCAGCCATTTCCTAATTGATGGACATCCCCTCACTTTCCAAATCTTTGCTATAAATATTTTTGTATATGTGAGCTCTTTTCCCTTTTTTATGATCTCTCTGGGAAACAGATCTAGTAAAAGTAATGTTTGATGCAAAGAGTATGATTACCCTTTCGGCATTTTCCCAAGTTGTTTTCCATCAGTTAACAATTCCAACAGTGCATCAGTGTCCCAGTTTTCCCACATTCTCACCGTTTATCATTTTCTTTTTGTGTGATAGGTGTGAGGTGGTACCTCATAATTGTTTTAATTTGCATTTCTCTAGTCAATGGTAATTTAGAGCATTTTTTCATGACTATAGATAGCTTTAATTTCTTCATCTAAAAATTGCCTGTTCATATCTTTGACCATTTATCAATTGGGGAATCAGTTATATTCTTATAAATTTGACTCAGTTCCCTATATATTTTAGAAATGAAGCTTTTATTAGCAATACTGGCTGTAAAAATTGTTTCTCATCTTTCTGCTTTCTTTCTGTCTTGATTGCATTAATTCTCAGTTACAATTTAATTTTGATACCACACTGGGCAGTTTTGCTGACTTCATATAGCTTCCAGACAACAAATTTGACAGATTCAAGGAGCAGTTCTTATGAGTTTAGTGTCAGTTTTGTTCTTGGCCCTGTGCTGTTCAAAATTTTTATTAATGCTTTGGATAAAGACAAAAATGTAATGTTTATTAAATTTGAAAATTGTATACATAACCTTAGCTGGATTGGTAACATACACAGGATGTTAAGCTCAGCAGCCAAAACGATCCCAACAGACGAGAGCATTGGGATGAACCTAACAAGACGAAATTTGATAGGAATAAATGGCATTTGCATATAAAAATATTAGCTTTATGAGTACAAGATGAAAAAAATTTAGTTAGACATCTGTTGTCTCTCTGGGGTAGGAGTGAGGGAAGGTCCAGAATCCTATGTGTTTTAGTAGACTAGAAGCTCAGTGTGAATCAGAAGAATGATATAGCAACCAGAAAATCTAATATGATATTGAACTGCATTAAGAGTAGGCCACACACAGCTTCCAAGAATAGAGTAGTGGTAGTTGCACTGTATTTTGTCCTTGATAGACCCTATATGGAGCATTATGTTTGGTTTTGAGGTACAGTTATTGAAGAGGATGTTGATAAGCGGGAAAGTATCTAGAGGAGGGCATTCTGGATTGGGAAGGCTATATGACATAAGACCTGGTCCAGAGAATTGGATGTGTTTAGCTAGGAGAAACGAAGATTCACTGAATATTGATAGCTCTCTTTACATTTTGAAGGGCTGCCACATGGAAGAATAAGACTTGTTTTGTTTGACAAATAAGGAAGAACTAGGGGCAGTAGGTGCTAGTTGCAAAGAGTCAAATTTAATCTTGTTTCAGGAAAAACTTCCAAACAATTAGTATTGTCTTACATTGGAATAGGCTACCAGAAATGAAGGCTTTTCCCTTCTTGAGGTCTTTCAGCAGAAGCTCAATGACTATTTATTCTATATGTTATGGTGGCTATTGCTTATGTGTATGAGTGGTATTAGCCTCTCATGTCCCTTTCACTTTTGAAATTTTCACAAAATCAGGGTCCATAACCTTAAGGTGTCTAGAAAAATTAACATTTCCTCACTAGATGAAGGAAAGTAGATTGAAAATGAGCTTTAAAATACATAATAAAATAATTTTAAAACTGCAAAAATACTTTTGGTAAAAGAACATATTATTATCAAGGCTAATAATAGCTATACATTATTAGATTTGTCAAATGTAACCCAAAATGGTTTACCTGGGGATGGAATGCATAAAATATGTACAATATGGAATGAAATGGCTCTCAAGACAACATTAAAATGAACTTAGCCAATAATATCCTGATAAAAGTTGATGATTAAAGCTGTGGAGGTAGGTGAAATCACCAATACGCAAAAAGATCATAGAATCTTAGATTGAGAGCATGAAAGGACCTTAAAGGCCTTCTATTTTCCCTTCAAAAGTTTAGCCATAAGGAGACCGACAGGGTATAAGTGACAAAGTAGTAGAATTTGAACTTGGATTTCTCTGATTATCAATCTATTGTTCCTGGAGCAGGCAGAATACTTATTCTTGCAAGTACTTGGTATGTCAGTTTATGGAAACTGAGTTAATATAGAGTTTAATAAAGCAAAACATTAAGATTTCTGCTTTCTTATGCCTTTTCAAAGGAGCAAGTCATATATTTGCACAGTTAGGGTTTGGTCCTATCTTCTTGTGGAACATTTAGTTACTTAGTGTTTACTATTTGGAATGATGGCCTGGCTATTGTATGGTCAATAGCTGATTTTATAGAGTCCATGAGAACTCAAAAGGAATTTAAAATTAGCCATGCCTTGAATATGAATATAATTGAGGTTTATATATTATTTATTAACTTTTCTTAAATTTTCTTTCAAAATTTTATTATTCCCCTCAATCTGGAAAACATTTGTTTAAAAGATAAATGGACGCTAAGGCCATTTGTAACCTTGTTGATTTTTATTTATCTTTGTTAATTGAGAGTAGTATTATTCTAATACTTTTGTGCTTCTCTACAAAGTATAATCAATACTTGAAAATCCAGAGACCTGGATTCTAGAACTTGGGCCCAACTAGTTGTTTAACCTTTAGCCAATAACTTCAAGCCTTGTTTTATTTCTCCAGAAGGAGTTGCACTAGACAGATGACCTTTTAAGTTCCTCCTAGCTCAAAATTTATATGAATGATTATTGATTGAATGATTGATCACATTTGTAAAATGCAATTAAAATTTAAATAAAGTGGCAGTGTATTCACACTTAGCATTTACACATCCAGTTTGGGCATAAAACCCTAGAAAAACCAGATGAAAATTAAAGATAAGTTATTTTGCTTATAATCACCTTAAAAGCTTTTACATGAATAAACAGTATTTGGTATGAATTTTACCCAATGTTTACAAATTTTAGCTTGCAAGATTCCTTTCTACCAAAGATATTTTATGTAGAATCATCTATTTTATTTGTTTCTTCAAAAAAGAGAAAATATATCTGAAATTAATTGGTATATGTAACTGGTCGTGTTCTGAACTTCAGTTCTTGAATAATTTAGCATAAAATTAAGCAGAAATAGTCATATTCATGGTTTAGTTATGTTCATGATATGAATTACTTGGTTCCAAACAGAACTTCATTCAGATAATCTTTTGATTTTAAAATTTTTCTAATTTTAAAATATACTTCTAAAAAATTGAATGTAGAGGAATTAGTAAATGTTTCATTTTCTTAGGGGAAGAGTTTCATAGTGATATTGTTGAATTTCAGAATAATTTCTACTACATTTCAATGTTTTGAAATGATTTTGTTGTTTCTATTATAATTTCTTTTATTTAAAAATAAATATTTTAATAGGATTAATAAAATTTTAATAATAGATTGCAATTGTTTATACATATTTCTAAATTATATGATTATTTAGATACATATATGAGCCATATTAGCAAGAAATGACCAACCTCTCACTAATAAGATCCTAATTTTTTAATGTCTCAGTTATAATATGCCAAAGTTTTGTTTCTGTGAGTTGATATGATAATACTATATAGCATGCTTTTTGGGGGGGGATTTCAGTTGAAATAATATTGAAAATGATGCAAAAACTGTAGAATAAACATTTAAAGTAAAATTATTCTTTTCCCACATATGACTTGAAACAATTCTTTTTTTTTTTGTTCCTTTTATATGTATTAAGGAATGGAAACACCAGTCAGTGTCTTTGTGTTGCTAATATTGTGATCAGATCAATTGAAGCAAGTGTTTATTTTTTGAGGTAATCTTTGAAAATGGGGTACAGGGGGAAAAAGCAAAAAAAAAATACCTTTCTCTTCCGCAGCTAAAAGCTTTTTCCATGTTCTATTTAATTTTAATAGCATTGATATGCTGCTTGCTTTATGAAACCTTTTATTACAAACAGTTATGAATATGAACATCTCATTTGACTGCTGATGAACAGAGGGGAAAATCTAAATTAAAACTTTAAATACCACTATTTAATTACCCAAATGGCTTTGACTGTGTTAAAGAGTGCCTGGGATTATTCTGTTTTTCAATTTGTTTTAATGCTTCCTTGGTAAAAGCTGATGGATTCCCAGGCCCATTGCTGTCACTGATGAACTATATAAAGATAAATGACATTATGGTAAATTCCACTTAATGACACATTTTTAATTTTCAGAACACAGACATTTTCGGGCTAGTGAATGAAGGCTAATTACCTCAAGATCAGAACAAAATAACTCCTCATTTCGAAAGATAATAGAAAAGAAATGTTGCAGATTAATGATGCTATTTATCTTTAAAAGAAAAAAAAATTATCTTTATCCAGATAGCACAGCTCCCTAAGGAACATGGTTATAAAATGAATCTGAAGTCGCAACTTAATAGGTTATTAAAATTGTTTGAGTGCAGGCTCTTCTGCTTTAGTCTTTCCATAAATTTAAATTGAAGATCTGCTGTGTTCAAAAAGGAGCAGCTTGTTTATGAGACCAAAGGGAGCAACATACGTTGCTAACAAAAGACACACTTAACCTCATTCTAAATCCTGCATCTCTATTTCTCTGAATGAATTTGAAGTGTTTCAGAAAGTAGCCTGAAAAATGCTAACTCTCTTAATTAATACCTAAATGGAAGTACCACATTTGTGCTTGTGTGACATAAGATTAAAATAAAAGTTAAAAGCATTAATGTGTAAAGGCTTTTCTAAATGTATATTATGCAATTAGTAACCTGATGCCCTAGAATGACATGTATGTTTTGCATTTTAGTTTTATGTCTAAGTGAATAGTGGAAGAGAAATAAATGCCCTGGCCAGTATGGGTGTATTTTTATGGTCACAGCTGGAATTTATGTAGGAATTGTTCAATAAATCATTATTCACAGCTAAAGGATTAGCAATAATCCTTTTGCTACACTCCCACACCAGCAACAAAGTAGTGACTCAGAGGAGAATTACTTGATCATAGAGACTTTAACTGTTCCTGACACTCAAAACTCCTGTCTTTTCCTCCAAGGTAATGTTTTATATTCTTTCTTTTTTTTTAACATTGTGTTTGATTATGTTCCTCTAATTCCCATTCTGAACTATTAGGCTGCAGAGCATTTGCTAATACATTGATTTTATTCCTGACCTGTAGATCTATGTGTGAACATGAAAGCAAGTAACAAAGTCTGTTTCTTACATCTGAGAAATGTCAGCATATCATAGTGAAACATTCAGTTTCCTCCCCCTCCCTTTATACTGATTAAGGATGTATAAACATATTTTATTTTGTTCCAAATAGGGGGAAAACATGTTTGATGTTAGAGTTCAACAGTAATGAGGGGAGTAATGCCCATAGCAGCATCTAGATTAGAAGCTATTAAGGCAACTCACCAAACTATCAAGACCCATAAAGAATTGCAGAAAGTGTGTCTTCTTGTTTGTACATGTGGAGATCGTCTACCTTGGTTTTAAAACTACAATGGACAATGCTTTTATTTATTTATTTATTTTAGGAATGAGTGTTTCAGCTCAAATACAAGAATTGGTAGATTCACCTAGGAAGCTTAAGCTGTCACTGTGGTACATTAGGACAAAGTAATACACTGATTATCATTTAAGGGAACTGAAGTTTTTTTTTTTATTTCTGATAACTAAAATTAGAAATATCGATGCAAATCATTAACCATTAGTCCTCTTAGGCAAAGCACATATCTGGTATTTTTTTATTTTCCATATCTGTATTTTTTTGTTTTGGTTTTTTTTTTTTTTGGTAATGAGTTTTGGGATGGCATGAAGTATGCAGTCAAAAAAATATTGAGAAAGACAACGAGTTACATTGACTAACATGGTTCAGTTATCACATTGACATAACCAGAAACTTTTTTGAAGGGAAGGAATAAAGATTTATTAAATTAAAAGAGTAAATATGATGATGAAATATATTAAAATAAAAAATAAGTTAAAAGGCTTAGATATCCAACAATCTGAAGCTGTTATCTTTCAGTATTCTTGTATTTTTTTCTGTTTGTGTAAAAAAAATCTGAAGAAAAAACAACGTATTATTAAAACTATTACTGTTGTTGAATTTGTTGGTCTGGTACTCAATTTTCCTCTTTTGTAAAAAAAAAAAACTTGGAACTAGGTGCTCTTGAAAATTCCTTTCCGTCCAAGGTTCCATGATTCTCTCTTACAGGGTAATTGGTTAGACTGTTTATTGAAACTTAGTGAAATTTTTTGAATCTGTCTGATGAAGTATACAAGGATACTATTATTTAGGAATCTAAATCCTTTCTTATTTTCTCTTTCTAAATGATATATTTCTTTTCAAGAGAATTTATCTCTGAATATAATGAGGGCCAAACAGAGAAGTAAATCTCCAAAGTTTTTAACCAACTTTCTTTTAGCTCTCAAATCCAAAATTTTGGATCACTAGCAGAACAGACGCAAATGCAAAATGCATTTATTTTTATTCTTACAATGTAAAAAATGGAACCCTGGTGCAGATTTACACGTTCATTTCCAAGAGAATCAAATAGTATCCTATCAGGAGTGAGGAGCCACCAGAAGGTAAAAAAATTAATGAGCTGATGAAAGCCTAGATTAGGGTGATTGTATTCAGAATTTAAGAACAATATGAAGAAAGAATCAGTAGGACTTGTATCTCTATACAGGGCAGGAGAGAAAGGGAAGGATTAAAGTTCTAATCAGTTGTCAAATCTTATTTTTTTCTTCACGGTATCTCTGAGATAAGTTCTCTTCTCTCCATTCATATAGCTACAACCCCAATTCAGGCCTTTATTACTTTCACATGGACTATTGTACATCCTCATAATTGGTCTTTCCTGGCTCAGGTCCCTTCTCACTATAGTCCATCTTCTACACAATGGCCAGAGTAATTTTCCTTAAAAATTAGATCTGAGATTTCAATCTCAGATCCACTTAATGGTGCATAAGGATCCTTGCAGGATTCATCTCCACCTTTTGGAATCCCTGACTTCCCTTAAGACTGAAGCCTTTCCCAGGTCCCCTGCTATTTTATTCATTGTGCATGTTCCTATTTATGTATCTGCTGTCTCCTCCCTTAGAGTATAAACTCCATGAAACTGGGATGGTTTTTATCTTATTTATAATCCCAGTGCTTGGCATATAGTAAAATGCATAATAAATACTTGCTAACTGAATGATTAGTGACCTACAGTAGCTAAAATAGAGAGATTAGGAAAGCAGGCTGGGTGAAAATTTCTGTTATTTTTTTTTCCTGGGACAGGAATGGATAGGTGTTGAGAACATGATGAATCATTTTTAAACTTACTGAGTTGAGATGCAAAAATTAATTTAATAGGTAAACTATTTGAAAATGTAGGGCTGAAGATATCAGGGTTGGAAGTATTGATTTAAGTATCATCCACCTTCAAGTGATACTTTATACTATTAAGGTAGGTGAAATAACTAAGGAATAGAATATATATGGGCATAAGACTATGTCCACAGGTATTAGACAAAGAAGTTAAGAGAATTAATGAAAAAGACAGAAAATGCTCTGAGAACTTGGAGCACCATACATAGTGGTTTGTTTTTGTTGAATTGAACTGTTGATTATAGAATAAAGAATTGCCACAAAAGTGAAGTAAGGAAAGAGATTGATAAGGTGGAAATAGTATCCAGTGTTATAGAGAAGTAACAGGACAAAAATTCCAAAATATGAGAATTATTGTAACTTTAGAGAGAGAAGTATCACTTAATAGAGTGATAAGGCAGAATAGAATAGGAATATTAAATAACTGAACTGTGGTGGTGGCAGAAATAGGGAAAAAGGGAGAGAATCTGGAAAATTTGAGGAAGAGGTAATAATATTTGTTGAAAGAAAGGAAAAATGCCCAGCAGGAAACCTTATAAATCATCTTTAAGACTCAAAACATAATAGTAGAAATCCAAAATCAAATGGGAGACTACTTTTTAAAAATAATGTATTGTGAAACCATATGATTGGAAGCCTCAAGTCTTTGGAAAAATAGGAGATAGGGATATGTATTGATGCATTTATTTTGTATGTTCTTATATATGTGTGTGTTTTTCTCAATTGGCAATACCCTTCTTCTGGCAGATACCTTTTTTTTTTTTTTTTCTTTTCAGTCCAGCACCTAGTACAGTCTCTGACATGTAGTAACTGCTTAATAAATATTGATTGATTATAACCAACATTTTATTTTACCTTGTTAAAATAATATTATAATAAATACTCTAGTGGGAAGTAACACTTTGCCCACAGATTAATGCTAAGTAAGTAGAAATAAAACTCAGAAAGAAAGCTGCAAAAGATACCAAAAGGAAACTTTCTCTGCTTTGAAATTTTGCTTTGAGATTCTGCCTGACAGAAGTCCTCTCCTTGGAAAATTGGAGCCAAGACTTTGGAAGGAAGCCCTGGGCTTTGTCTGGCTTCATTATCCTATTTTAGAGAGCTGACATTCATGATTGGGAGATTGAGACTTTTAGTCAGGATGTATTCCTACTGATTAAGAAATCCTTTTAGAATGTAGAATACCATCTGGTAGGTTAAATCACTTTGGTCGGTCATGCAAAATTTATTATAAATTAATTTAACTTTGTTAGATAACATGTTGATACAAGTTTTGACTAGGCATTGAAATGAAGAGAAGATAAAATTTTACATCATTGAACACAATAGGGGAGCTTGTGTGTGATTCAAAAGTGGAACCTTTGAAAGTGAAAACACCATGAAACTGGGCATGAGGATGAACATGTACTCAAGATAAATGAGTAATGTAGAGAAGAAATAGAATGCCATAGATACATTTTATTTTCTTTGCAATTTTGTAGTTTTGTTTGAAGCATGGCTTCATGTTGTTGATTTCTATTGTTCCAAGTTAAAATTCAGTACAGAGGGGACAGCCTGGAAACCAGGAATTGCTGGTAAGAGGTATGAGGGCCTGAAGTAGAGAGATTGCTGTATGTGAAGGAAAAAAAGGATAAATGTGAGAGTTGTGGGTAAATTAAATAGACCTGGCAACTAATTGGAAAAGAATAGAAAAGAGAAGAGGGTCAATGGGGACCTAAGTTGAGAACTTGGGTGCTTGGAAGAACAGTGGTGTTTTCTTTTTTTTCTTTTTCTTTTTTTTTTTTTTTTTTTTTTTTTTTTTTTCTTTTTGCTTTTTGCTGAGGCAGTTGAGGTTAAGTGACTTGCCCAGGGTCACACAGCTAGGGAATGTTAAGTGTCTGAGACCAGATTTGAACTCAGGTCCTCCTGACTTTAGGGCTGATGCTCTATCCACTGTGTCACCCAGCTGCCCCATCAGTGGTGTTTTCAACAAAATAAAAAAGAAGTTTGGCTTAACATCCGCATTATTCTCCTTCATTGTGGTTGTTCCCTTATGCTCTGTACTGAATCCTCTTTTCTCTCTTCTCTCTTGTTCTTGGTGACCTCATTAATGCTTATCAATTTAATTGTCATCGCTGTTAGATGACTTTCTAACCAGCCTATGTATCTAGCAACAATTTCTTTCTGGAGCTTCAAAAAAACTTCATTGCCAGTGTCCTAATTGATATTTCACACCTCAAACTCAATATGCCCAGAACAGAATTTATTTTTCTCTCCCAAACCCATCTCTCCTCCACACCTCCATTTTTCTATAAAAGGAATCACCATTCTTTGAACTTTTCAGTTTTGTAATCTCAGCATTTGTAAACTCCTCACTTTTGTTCACCCATTGTTTCAGTCAGTTGACAAATTTTAGTCTTTTCTACCTCCACAGTATTTCACATCTGGCCCCTTCTTTCTATTCACAGTCATCTTCTTTACTTCAGGCCTTTGTCAACTTTTGCCTAGGTTATTACACAACCTGTTAATTGTTCTTTTTGCCTCATATCTTTTCCCAATCTAATATATCTTCCACAGAGCTGCAGAAATTATTTTCCTTAAGCATAGATTAGACCATGTTACTTCTCTACTCAGTAAATTCTAGAGACTCTCTGTTGACTGTAAAACAAAATAGATGCCTCTATGTTGGACTTTTAAACCTCTTTACTTTTAAACCTACTTTTTCAGCCTTATTGGACCTTACTCCTTCCCTTTCTATGCAATTTAGCCAAACTGGCATTTTCTCTTTTAGTTCTTATCATTCCATCTCCCATTTCTGTGTCTTCTTGCTTGATCAGACTATCCCCACTCGTTTTGGTCCTGTATATTTCTTCTTTATTCCTAAAATCCTTACAAAAGCTGTCTACACTTGGTCCTTATACTCCCTTCTCAGTCTTTCCTGTAATCTCTATAATCTTGCTTTTTTAGTATTCAACTGAAAATCCTTTCTTACAAGTTGTCAATTTTTTTTTAAATTACCAAATCTGATCTCAGTCTTTTTTCTTCCTGACTTCTTTATAATATTTGACATTGTTCATTTTTCTCTTCAGGGTACTCTGTTTTGTAGGTGTTCTTTTTTGATTAATTGGTTTTCTCCTGGTTCTTCTCCTATCTTCTCATACTCTTTCTTTGCCAAATCTTCTAGTTCCCATCACTGATCATGAGTGTTCCTCAGGGATCTGCCCTGGACTTTCTCTACCTTTGTTCTGTTTATACTATATATATATATTAGCGATTTCATCATCTCTCATGAGTTTAATTATGATCTTTTATTCATTTAATTTATGGATTTGTATGTCCAGCCCTATTCAGAAGTAGGGATATTTGGCTCTATATCTATAGGATATCTCCAACCATGGTTGTCTTCCAACCTCTTTTCTTTTTTACTTTATGCTGTCATGCTCAGAGTAGCTAGGTGACACAGTTTGTAATTCCAGGTTTGGAGTCAGGAAGACCAGAGTTCAAATCTAGCCTCAGACACTAGCTGTGTGATCCTGGGCAAGTCACTTAATCCTTCAATTTCCTCATCTGTAAAATGAATTGGAGAAGGAAATGGCAAAGTACTCCAATATCTTTTCCAAGGAAATTTTGAATGGTGGTCATGAAGAGTCATAGATTGAAAAACAACAATCTTGCTCAACAGTTAATTTATTTTCTTAATGAAGTCTGTCCTGCCCTAATCTTCTGCCTGAGTTCCAGACTTATATCTCCATATGCTTTTTGGGCATCTCAAACTGAATGTCCTATAATCATTCAAAACAACTCATTCTTTCCCCTGTAAACCCATTTTTTTTTTTCATGTGACTGTTGTTAGCTTGGAATTCTTTTTCTGAAAATTTCCTACATTAAAATGCATGTAGAAAAAAATTCAGAAACAAAAATTTTTGATTCATCCGTATTGTTTTCGAATGTCTTATTTTTTTTCTTTTTTTTTTTTCCCTTAGATTTAAAAAAAAAAATGTTCCTTGGAACAAAATGACTTGGAATAGAAACTTCCAGTCACTGAAAGCATGATACCAATTTCCTACTTTCCTACGTTTTATTTCTGTGACTACCGTATTTTTCTTCTACAGTTGATGAGGTCCTGAGTAACTTGGCTCTGGTTGGCAGCGAGGAATTGGAGTATTGATGAAATTGTTTCCTAGGACAGGCAAGGAAGAGCACTAATAGGGAACATTTTAGCCTTATAGTACCACAACCTCATGGGGTGTTGCCTTTCTCCTGGTTAATTGTGAATTCCACTAGGGAACTTGTCTTTTCCATCATTAATTGTTAAAAATCCCTTTCCTTGCTAACTATATGCTCTCCCAATTCTATTTTTTATTTATCATTCCTGGTGTTTGTTGTCTCTCTCCATTTTGTCTATAATCTCTTCTAAATAAACCTATCTTTTGCCAAAGAGAATGGCCATTGTGTATTCTTCACATGACCAAACCTGACCAAACCCCAACATTTGGTGCCACAATCTCATTATTTGATGCTGAACCCCAAATACATCATTTGGAGCCAGATATTGCTCTCCTGGATCACACTACAGTGTTTGCCCAAGATATATGCATGTATGAACTAATTTTCTGGACTGTCCAACTGCCTATTATAGTCACTACATTAATCATTCTTTATACTTGCTTTTTTATCCCTTGTGGATAGAGTGATCTCTTGAATGATTATGCGTCTTATTTAGGAAGCTTTGCAATATTCCAGGGCTTGATTATATTAGCCCCAAATCAGTTGCAAATAGGAGCATGTGAAAAACTTCACCACTTATAGAGAATCCCTTTTCCATTTGGACTCTGCTCTTGATGTTCGTCACAATAGTGGTAAATGTCTTTTGAGAGCATTAATTTTTCAGTATACATTTTTCCTATTTAAAACTGGAAGAGAGTATAAATATATTCTCCCAAGGATAACATAAATTAAATCACCTGAAGAATTTAGAGGGGAGGGGACTATGAGTTCTTACTCATTTGTGCTTTAAAATGCTGTAGTCACCAGCAGTAATTCATATTAATTTTATATTTATGATGATTCTTTGGAATGTTACTTTTTGGTTAATTTGCATGTGTTCATATAAACATGTGGATTAACTAGGTTTCTTAGGCAGAGACTTCCTAGCACATTCCTACACTAAGTCATTTTCATTTTTTTTAGTCCTCATCCTTTACTTTTCTACAGCATTTGATAGCATTGATCATCTTCTCTTCTTAGATACACTCTCTTCTCTGGGTTTTTGTAATTCTTTCATGGTTTACCTTTTACCTGTCTAGACACTCCTCAGACACCTTTGTTGAAGCATTACTTGTATTCTGTGCCTTAACTGTGGGCGTCTTCTCTTTTTACACTGCCTTTCTTTGTGATCCCATCAATTTCCAAGGGTTCAGTTATCACTTCTATGCAAATAACACTTAAGATTTAATTTTTTAGCCTTAGTCCTTCTCCAGAGCTTCAGTCTTGTGTCTATAAGTGACCCATAACCATCTCAAACCAAACACTTCTAAAATGAAATTCATTATATCTGTCCTCCTGCTTAAACTCATTTTGTTCCCAGCACCAGTGTCATTACTGTTAGTCACCAGATTCACCTTGTTGTAGTTCTTAACCCTGCTTTCCCTATGTACTGGTTCCTTGATCCCTACCAACATACCTAAATCTCCACTATTCTGAAATAACCCTTATTAGAATGTACCATTATTTCAAATAATCATTTTATGTCTCTTAATCCTTTTCATAGACAAACTTTAAAAAAACCAAAATCAACAGTTCTCTACTTTCAAATCATTTGCCTTCTTATTTTTTGACCTTATCATTCAATTGGAACTGCTCTTTTCAAACTTTCAAATGATCTCCTGATTGCCACATCTCTTTTATACTATTGACTTCCTATTGGATTTTCTCTCCTCAGTGGGTTTTCATGATACTATGTGGTTCTCATTTATCTGACTACTTCCTAGTCACTTTTGTTGGTTTATTAAACTTATCATACTACCTAACTATGGATATATTCTAAAATTTTTATCCTGGACTTTTCCCCGTCATTACCTTCTCTTGGTGATCACCTCAGTTCCCATGCTTTAATTATCATTTCTATGCTGATTATTCCCAGAATTCTTTTTCCAACCCTAGCCTCTAATAGGAACTTCTATCCTACATGGAAAACTATCTATTATATATACATGTTTCCACAATTATCATGCTGCACAAGAAGTCAGATCAAAAAAGGGAAAAATGAGAAAGAAAACAAAATTTAAGCAAACAACAACAAAGATGATGAAAATAATATGTTGTGATCCATACTCAGTCTCCACAGTCCTCTTTCTGGCTGCTTATAGTTCTCTCTATCACAAGTGTATTAAAATTAGCCTGAATTGTCTTATTGTTGAAAAGAGCCACGTCCATCAAAATTGGTCATTGCACAATTTCCATTATTGCTATGTACAATGATCTCCTGGTTTTACTCACTTCAGTTCATGTAAGTTTCTCCATCATGCAATTTTTAGATTGTTTATAGTTTTTAATTGATTAATTGTACTCAAAATTTAAGATTCTTATTCAATGACCAACAAATGAATTTATTGCTGGAGGTGCAATTAATTGTATTAATTTTGAAATTCTTACTATTAAAAATTCAAAAGGAGGAAGGTGTAGTAAAATGGAAGGATGGGCCAAGTCAAAAAAGTAAACATATATTAAGAAGTCAGGCACTGCTAACTACTGGGCATTCATAAAAAGGCTATAGAAATCAAGGAACTCATAGTTTAATGGGAGAGACAACCTACAGATAAATTTGTATAAAGGAAATATATTTATAAGACAAATTGGAGATAATCTCAGAAGGAAGGCACTAGCTTTAAGGCAGATAGAGAGATTTTTTTGTAGAAGGTGGTATTTTAACTGGTACTTTAAGGAAACCAAACAGGCCAGAACATAGAGATGAGAAAGGAAAGTATATCAGGTATAGGGGACAGCAAATGAAATTTCCTGGAGATTGAAGATAAAGTATCTTGTTTGAAAATGTACCAGAAGGGCATTATCACTGGATTGCAGAGTAGGTGTAGATGGAATAAGGCAAATGAAGATTGGAAAGGAACTCTTTGGAAAAGCTAATAAGAAACATTTTATGGAATTTCTGATTATCATATATTGTAGTACATATGATAACTATTTGAAGAATTACCCTGAAAAATTATCACAACTTATGCATAAGTGTCAGTTGCTAAAAATGAAGAGAGAGAGAAATTCTACAAAGAACTTGATAAGGGTTCCCAAATTAAATCATCATATGCCCTGATCCTTCATTGGGGACATACGTGCAAATGTGGGAAAGGTCAGAATGGGGAGAAATATGTAGGAAAGATGGTTCAGGAAGGACTTAGAGAGATGAAACACTTGTAGATTACACAAAAATCTTTCTATCATTAACTGTTTCTTTGAGAAAAGCATCAGTAAGGTATAGTGAGTACTGAATAACATTAAACAAATGAAACATGTCTCAACATATAAAAAAAAGACTTGTTATTGATGTGGGAGTTATCCATGACTGAGCTATCTGTACAGTCAGACCATCAAGTTGTCACAAGTAAGATCAAAATAAAAAAGTCTGAAGAAAGCATAATAATGAGGAAAAGATATGGCATACAATTGAAGATAATCAATCCTGAATTATTTTAAAAAGTAATGATTACACATGAGAAATGGATAACATAAATTACAATTATGCAAACTTTAATTTTACCTACAATTTTAACCAGTGTAAATTAATTACCATATTAAGGAGACTAACAGGGCCCAGAAAAAAACATCTTCATCTTCAAACATTTGTTGATTTGCCAAGTGGTTAGAGATGATTGTCAAAGACAGCATTGAGTTAGAGTAAGAGAGAAAGAGAGTGTGTGTGTATGTGTGTGTGTGTGTGTGTGTGTGTGTGTACTTGTTTGTAAAATCTTAATGAGAAAAGGATGGTGATCGATTATGAGACATATCTCAGAGAAGGAGAAGCATTAGAGGATAAAGTCATTTTAAAGAAAATTTGACAAGATTTTGAGCTAAACAAAGATATTGCAAGGAATTTTAAGGACAAAAATGTAAAAAGGAAAATAAACAGGAGACAAATAGAAAAGATTTGTAGAAAATGATAACACCTTTCTCTATCAAGAAAAGTGGAAATGCCACATTTTTACCCTGTTGTCACAGCCCTAGACATGCTTATGGGGGAGTTAGAAATGACTCTATTAAAGAAAACAGAGTTAGGAAAATCAGCTGCATTGCATCCAAGTATATATAAAATAAATAGATCAATGCTAGAGGTGATAAAATTCTAAGAGCATTGGAGAATTGATATACAAGGTTATCTGAAAGTCAAGCTTACAAAGATATGTTGAAAATTTTGAAACATTACTTAATAAAGTCCTCCTAAAAAAGCAGTCAGGAGAATATGAATGATTACTAGCTTATTTGTATGCTTTCCCATTTATATAAAGTATCATTGAGTTACCTATATGTGAATTATGGGTGTTTTCAGTTAGGGTATCAATAAGGAAAAGACACATTCTACAATAAATATTCAGCAATGGGCAACATTCTTGCCATTCACAGTTGACTAAGAGAGGTAAGATCACATTGTAGTTATCTGTAGTTGATTATTAAAAGGCACAAAACATAGGCTTTTTTTCTCAACAAAATAATGAAACACCATGCTGTGTTGTCAGTAACCCATATATTAAAAGTAGCCATTCCTGAAAAATATGACAAAAATAACTATTCAGTTATCTGATCATAAACATTATATAAGACATGACACAGTAATGCAAATGCCTGTGAAAGGTATTTACCACTTTAGTGAGGAAGATGCCACATGGAGTTCAAGTTGAATCTGGATTGTCTCTAGATTGTCTTGTTCTCCAGGTGACACCATACTGATGGCATCAAGATGCAGGACATTGTAGGACCTCCTAGAGGAAATTATTGTCACTCAGGAGTTTGACCTGATCATCTGTATGTAGGAAAGATGAGGGAGATGAAGAATTGCTGTTGCTCAGATTACAATGGATTTGATAGAACTTGGATATATCTCTGTATCTATATCTATTAGGGAAATACTAGACATATTTTCTTGTGTACTTCTTGAAATGAAGAAAATATAGGATGACCTTTGTTTACATTAGAGCCCAACCTCATTTGAGAGAAATAATGAATTTGAGAGCTGGTCTTGTCTATGGCAGATAATCAACAGTAAACTGTTTTAGAATACTTTTTCATTGAAAGTGGAGGATGATTAAGAGAGTTGTTAATGGAAGTGCCAGATAAAATCAGGCTTTTGGGAATATTTGTAGGTAGTTCTGGGTAGGAGAGAGTAGGATCCATGAAATAACAGTGTACATGATGGAGTCTTCGGCTTGTCATGTTTATCAGGAGTTTTTGACCTTTGTTTTAAAATGTCCCATGTGTTATTTAGTGTAGAGCCATGTCTGTGTACTGTATACTGTCTATTGTTGGTTTGTAGTCCTTTTGAAATGTCTAAAGACTCCTTATAGACCTCAGATATAGTTTAATTTTTAAAGATTTTTTCTTTATGACATTTTCATGTTTCAATTTTTTTGTACGATTTTTTTTCAAGTTAATTGTATGATTCTCTCTCATTTTTTCATTCTTTTAACCCATATTTGTTGAGCATTTAGAAAGGACTATTTTTTCCCTCCAATATATTGATCTTTTCAGAATATAATAATTTTTTGAAATTTTTTTCATATTATTTGTCCTTATTATTCTGAGTAATTATAAATAACTAGATTATTGGGTTTATAATATTCAGGAAAATGTCATATTAAAACACAGTTTAGCCATGTTAGAATGGTTTCTTCCTAACTTTTATTTATATAAAGGGCTTTGGGATTTTTAAAATCACTACACAAGACATAAAGTTAACCTCATCCAGAAGACCTATTACAGCACTATGCAAATTAACCGATTTATTTACCTTGGAAGGATGATGAGCTAAGTTGGAAAATCATTTATCAGTTCCAGCTCAGCTATTACATTTTTGCTTCAGAAACATCCTTCATCTCCTGAGTTTCATAATCTTTTTCCTTTTAGATTATTTTATAGACATACTTTCACTCAAGTGATCTTCAAGAGGATGCTCTATCTCCCTAAAGTTCCATTCAAAAATTGTTTTGCTCTTTTTATTTAGATTCCCTCTTATCCATGCTGGTTGGATGAAAGACATCTAACCAAGACATTTTCAGAAGAAAGCTAGAATGAGTCAACATGTGTTGAAAAGCACATGTAGGTTGTAATGTGTCCATTTTTATGTTATAGTTCACATACCAAAGTGAACCTAGTCAATGTGACCCCAAAAGCCTTATATTCTTTCTTTATGAGATACAGTACTTCACTTAATCCTGGACTTGTGTATTCAGTGAAGATGTTATGTAGGAAAGAGATTTTTGCTCTTATTTTGTTCTCTTTGTAGAACAGTAGTATTCTTACTTTATTGATTATGCACTCTATCAGTAAAAATATTTTTGAGCATATACTCCAATATATATATTAGTAATTATGTAAATTTTAAGTGTCAAAAACCAGACCACTTTAGAAAATTGACAAAGATAAAGTAACATTTTGAAACTATCTTTAATGGTACAAAACTTTTTTGCTTTCATTAAATTAATTTTAATAATGTTATTTTTAGTGCGAAAATTTAATTCATTCTTTTTTCAAAAATTTTGATTTTTAACTGTGATACAGCAATTTGAAGCTCTAATTCTTAGTTCAGTTCATCTCAATATTTGGTTTTAATGGTTGTCATAGATAAATTTAAAAGACCCACAAAAAAGAAGCGTATCATCTGTGTTTACTAAATCATAATATTAATTTTTTAATCTTGTCCATCAATTATACAAAAGTTGTTATATAAATTTAGCTAGTAAATTATTTTTGCTAACAAATCAGTTTTTATAAACAAATTAGAAAGTTTTTAATTTTTATATTTTTAATAGAGGCACTCAATATACCCATAAATATTCTCTGAAGCAGGTTCAAAAATTCCATTTCCATATTTTTAAATTGTGTAGATATGTGAGATGTTATTGCTGATCTATATTCTCAGCAACCCAGAGAGGAAGGAATATCAGCAAGAGAGAGTAATCAATAGTGCCAAATGCTCTGGAGAAGAAAGGTTGAGAAAATGTCTTCAAATTTGTCAATTAAGACATAAAATAGAGTGCTTTCAGTTAAATGAGCAGTCAAAGATAAAGAATAATTGAGAATCTGGTTTGGAAAAGTGATTTTGGGGGGAAGGAGAATATGAAGATATGTGATGTAGATTGTAAAACAGCCATATATATTTGTGCTGTGTAGCTCACTGCCCCACCGAAAACAAAAAAATGAGAACAGATTTTTTACCCATTGCCTTGGAATACAGAGCCTACTCCAACACAGGTTACTGTTACTGCCACAGAGTAAGGTTAGGTGGGAGGGGTAGGGGTGGTATTGGTAAGAGATTTTCCCAGGGGTAGCTGCTGAAGGCACTTGGATTAAACAGTATATTAAGGGATAGACATAGATCAGAGAAGTAAAGAGATTTGCTATTTTTTCAGACATGCTGCCACTGAGGTGGAATGGAGTAGTGTTGCCTGATATTGGGCAAACAAGATGGTAGCATTGTTTTGGAAACAAGCCTTACTGTTGATTGACTATCACCTCTCATCCCATTATCAGATTGGTTATCCCATCGAGTCATGGCATAACTTACTTGACCCCTAAGTTGGACACCACTGCTATAGAGAATTGACCCTGTTAATATGTCAAGTTAAGAGTTTGAGTTCATAGTTTTCTATTTGCATGAATCAAATGCAATTTTAATCTTTTTGTTGTTTGTCTTAGGAAAAAATAAAGGTGAAAAAAATTTTTCTTTACCAATTTTTATCATCCAAAGTAGGAAGCATGCTTTATAAATTTCCCCTATATCTGAATATTTTTTTAAAAAAAAAGAAATTAGGATGAAATTCTAAGTTTAGAATTTTATGTTCAGATACTGCAAAGGTTATATATCAAAGTAAGTGATATAACCATTAGCGTAAAAGCAGGTTTCATTGGTCATGTTTTTAATGCTAGGAGAATACAGATAATACCTGACATTTCAATACTTTTTAAAGTTCTCAAAGCATTCTCCACATAACTCTTTAAATTAAAAAAAATATATGGTATCCTCATTTTACAGATGAGAAAAATGGGACTCCAGCAGGATAGGTGATTGCCCCGGACCATATAGCTAGTAAATAGTGGAGACAACATTCTAACTCAGATTGCTTTATTCCAGGTTATGTTCTTTTGCCTGCCATCTTCCATCAAATTTCTTAAGTTAATGTTTAAGGCTTCTTACCAGTTATCTCTCTGATTACTTTCATTTTCACTTATCTCAATTCTCTACACATATCCAGTCTATTTCATCTTTATCCCCATAAGACAACCAATCTTATTGTCCCTTTCATTCCTTTTTATATAGACATTCCCCTCTCCTGGAATGCTTATTTTCTTATCCTTGGCCTTCCAAACCTTAATAAAAACTTGTCTTTTGACTTTTTAGCTTAATTACTAAAACTTCTAGAGTAAACTTTTAATACTTGAATACTTGACTCATTTCATAATTGTTCATTTACTGAGTTGGCTTCATGAATAAAGATCTGATCTTGGAGCCAGAAAGATTAGTTGTGTGGTCCTGTTGGACAAGATAGTGGAATACTTATTTCCTTTAAATGCAAATATTATGATTTCACTTTTCAGTGCTTTCAGTAACTCCCTAAGACTTTTAAGTTTCTGAGATAGAGGGAATTTTCTCATCTGGGAGTTCCCTGAATTACTGAAACACATGATTGTTCCCTGTCCTTTAACATTTACTACTAGACTCTCTTCTGTGCTATAGGCCTAATTTGTACCATATAATATGGAGTTGGAATGAGAGAACTGTTTAGATCTGGAAGGCATCATAAATATCTTCTAGATTCATCATCTTTTTGATGAAAAACTGTGACCCTTGGAAGTTGTTCCTTTTCTCAATGTTATGCAGTTAATGTTATTCTTGAGACTTAAAGACCAGGTCTCTTGAATCTAAGCCCAGGTTTCTTTGATCTACCCCTCTCTGGTTCTACCCCTTTCTGACTGCTATCCTTAGGACTTCTTGTACTTTAAAAGTTCTTTTTTACTTTTTGTATAGGAAAGCTTCCTAGATGGCTTATAAGCACTTCAAAATTAGTCTGTAACTCCTTTTTAATTTGCTTATCTACAATATAAAGTATGCTTGGAAATGTTGCTGATGATTTGGCACAGTATAAATACTAGGTTGTTGGGTTTTTTTTTAATCTCCTTTTCAAGCTTACACAATTATGAAATGTAAAATAAATACAAAGTGCTATAAAAACAAGATGACCTTTTCAACATATTAATGATACCACACACTTCTCCCTGACATTTTTTTAAAAAAATCACTGGTAGCTCATTTGTAGTGGGATGAAAGGGAAGGGGATGCTGTTTGTAGTCAAACAAATGGGATAATGTGCACTGTGTGACTGTTAAGAGTGTTGCTACAAAGATTTTTCTGGTTTTTATACTTAATACAGTATTGCTGTTATAATATAGCTTTAGATACAAAAAACAAAGGAAACTATTGACTTGAGTATACCACTATCCAATGCTGTCCGTCCAGTCTGACGTATTCTTCTGGAATTTCCTCTCTGTCATTCATTTCACTCTAGACCTTTGTCTAAAGTGGTTGAAATCCTTAATCAGCATACACATGTGTGAAATGTCTTTTTTTTTTTTTTTTTAACTGACATCTTGTTAAAGACTACTGGACAAGGTATCATTAAAATACTTGCCTTTAATGGAAACATTATTTAGTTACCTTGGCTTGTAATTATTCACCATGTAATTTATTCTCCCCCTTCCCTATGTTCTAAAATTCTTTAGAGGAGGAATAAAATTAATATTAAAATTTAGTTTGCTCTTTAAGCATAAGCACACAGTTTACAAAAATACCCTTATGAGAAAAGTTTAGTTTTGCATTTGCTACTGTGATTTCTTTTTTTCATGCTTTATCATTGCCTATCCTTTTCACTTTATCCGTTTCAAGTCATTACACTTTCATTGGCCCATAATATATATATATATTGTCAGCAATTCACAGTATGATCTTAATATAAACTTTTTTAAAGTTAGTCTATTTGATAGCTAATTTTTCTTTGTACAAAGTTATGCCATTAGAAAGAAGTAGCAGGGGAGAAACTTGAAGTAAAAAGGGACTTTCCTGTAATTATAAAATTATCTTTTAAACCTGCCTTTATATAATTAGAATTCGAATAAATTACATGGCTGACTTCTATATTAAGGCTATTCCTTCAGTGTGAGTTAGGCTTCTTATATTTACAGTTAATCTTCCTATTTTCTGCACTTAAATTTCAAGAAAACTATATTAAGGTGGTTAATTCATCATTCTGCTTAATTCAAAAGAAGTTCGCTATTGTCAGAAAAAAGCCAAAAGATTGGGATTACACTTAAACAGGTTCAGACATAGTATTTCTTAATTATTGAGTAACAGTAGTTCATTCTAAGATTATATGTTTCTGGACGAGTTTACTCAGCCTTCATAATAAATCTCAAATTTCTGAGAGGATCAGTTCTAATTTGAAAAGACATTTTTCTGATGCACTTAAGCAGTAAAAGCAAAAAAACTACCTTTCCAGGGTGGTTACTATTTTCTAGTGCTGTATATAATGTTTTCTTTTTTTGTTAGACTTAGATTCTTATTGTAATGCCTTTGCTCTTTGCCCTGTGGTATTGCTTTGTTGATTTGTTCATCTACCTTGTGGACCTTGGTGACCCTCATGTTTTAGCCCTTTAGTTTTTTACTAAGCTGAACCAAATAAAAGCATTTGGTTTCCACAAAAGAAATGAACAAAACCAAGAAGGGAAGATTTTTGAATAAGGAATATTGTCACTGGAAAAAGTCAAATAAACAAATGTACAAACCCAGCATATAAACACACCCTTTGATTAAACCAGGGCATTATCACGAATTGTTACTGGCTATTCATTAGCTTCAATGAACTATGATGGAGATATTCCTTGAAAATTGAAAGTGCCTGGGCCATTTTAACCTAAATTTGAAATGCTGGGCTATGTATATGAAGATTTCCCTCTGCATTTATACTATTATTAACAACCTTCCTTTTAACTGTGCTTTGTTTCATTTGCACAATATATTTCACACTAACATTTGCTATGTAAAGCTCTAAAACAGACCAAACCATTGTTTTCTTATATTCTTTAAAAGTCAGTATTAGAGACATATCCTAATTATTATTAGGACAATATTAATAAAGCTTAGAAGAGTAACAAATGAACAGAAATTTAATTGGAAAGTTTTATGTAATTATAAATAACCTTATTTAGGACAGTGGAACTTAAAACAAAAGTAGGTTTAATAAATTACTCTTGAGATTTCCTGTGTGAATTTGGGGTTATATCTATAACAAAAATAAAGATGTAGAATCATTTATGTAAAAAATAACATGTAGCTGCTAGAAAAGTGATCAGCATAAGCCCAGTTTTAAAGTTGTACAGTATTGAAGACAATAAAGTACAGAAGTTGACTAATAAATTGAACTTTAAAAATTATTAATATCTGATTATTTTCACTTCGTAAAAATTCATCTATAGATGGAATAACCAAATATACTCACCATTATTACTTATTATGTTGAATAAGCCAACTACAAACAAACCTTTGATAAATCTGTATATCCCACATCTTTTCTTTTTTTCCAGCTCTATTTTATGTATTTTACTTAGAGAATTGTCCTCTTATCCCTTAGTCTAATAACTTGTTATAATTACTATATCAGATTACATCATGCAACTCATTGCTAAAACAGTATCATTTTATCTGTTATCTTCTCTTATAGCCAAAAAACATCGGAGCTAAATTTGAAATTTCCATTTGGGGGATATTTTATGTTCCATTTTATGTACTTTTAAGAAAAGGAATGTTTTATTCCTGAATGGAGAGAATAGAGGGAGTAAATAGATACCAATATATCAAGTATTTTTTAACATGGGATTTTAGCCAAATTAAACTTAATAGTTAAGTTGTTAGAAGGCTAATGAATCATAATACTTCGTTTATAATAGTTTTAATATATATATGTATATATTTACATATATATAAAAGAGAAAATGATAATAAAAGATTATATAGAAGATAGAGAAAATAAAATGAACCACTAAAATATTTAAAGTTATCTGAATAGCATTTTAAAATCTGTTTACATTTTAAGTAGTAAAAATATCCCCAAATAATGCAGGTTTTTAATAACACTCATTTAAAAATTTAATAAAAATAATATATTAACAAGTGAAAAAAGATATAAAATATGAAGTGGTTGATATTGAGATAGAGAGAAAAACTATATCCTTTCAAAAATAGTTGGTATTTTATTCTTTACAGTATGCAAATTATCACTTTGCCTGCTTGCTTTGTTTGTTTGGATGGGGGAAATGGAGGGAAGGGCCCTAATGGGCACTAAGTACTAAAAATTTCACTCTTCCTAACATGTAGCATGTTTCAAGAAAGAGAATATAAAGAAATAAGTATATATAAATATTTAAGGAGTTAAAGGTAACACGTGAATTTTCATGCTTTAGGTATTATTAGTGATTTGTGCTTCATATATATTATTTCTGAAATTTATTCACATTTGGAGCATTAATCAATTTATATAAAAAACTCGTTCAAATATTGGTTATATATGTACAGTGCTAACACATGGATAAAAATAAAAACTCAAAACATCTAGATGTTTTGGTAGTATGAAAGACATCCAGATAAATATGGAAGCATCCCAGATAAAGACTGAAATTTTTTACTTTTCATCTGGGTATTTGGCATTGTGTAGGTACAACTAATGAGTCATGGGACAATGTGTTAAAAATAGCAAGCCATTTCTGACTTAAAGCTCTTGATTCTTCTATGCCAGTGCTAGTAAAATTAATGTATTTTTAGTTCCAAGTAGTAGTTTTTATAATGTCATAGCAAAAGCACTGTTAGAAATGAGAAGTGCTGTCTCGTAGGAGTTCTCTCATATTTCAGCTAAAACATACTCAGCAAAAAAAAGATATATAAAATAAAAGAAAATCTCCAATTTCCTATTCTGAGCAAAGCTTTGATTTTTGCTGATTCAGGAAGTGAGGTTGACATTGGAGCTCCTCATTTCATCTGGAATAATCACTTTTTCTCTTTGAAAAGTCTTTCATTTTAGCAGCAGTATCTTCTAAAACAGTCCATTTTGCATGGATGAACCTGTTTTTCTCTAGATAACACAGAAAATACAACTATCATAAACGGTAACCTCTTTTCTATAGGATTGCTTTCCTGGTTGCTCTGTGAGATACTAAAGTGCCCTGCTGCGCATTCTGGAGATTTCACTGATTTTCTCTGCCGTGCTCCACTCCCTCTCTCCCCTCCTAAAACCAACAAACAAAAAAGAATTTTATAACATCCAAATTGACTATTGCAAATAAAATGTTAAACCCCAATGTAAGATGAATAAGATGCTGACTACTTAATGAAGATGGCTAATATCAATAGAGCTGTCCACTAAGCCAGTTGGTCCATCAGCCTAGGATCATATGTATAGTTACAGTTCCAGAAACACAAATCTGCTATTTTTTTAGGTTCTAAAAATTGGTATATGAAAAAGTTAGAATGTTATGTTCCTAATTCTAACCAATATGGTCCTTGCATTTTTTCAGATATTGTTTATTATATGCCAGAAGATGTTTTAATTTTAAACTGGTAATAGTGAGATTACTTGAAGCATATAAATAGGTTAGGGAAAAAACTCAACAATAAAAAATTTTTTGATTATCATTCATTGAGTATCCTATTTTTATGTTGAACATTAAACAGTAGAAAAAATAAACAAAGTTATTTAAAATGTTAAAATGTGCATTTAGGTAGTATTTGCAAACAGAAATCTAATTTTAAATCAGTAAGAATGATAGAAAAATAAAAATGAACTTTTATGTAATTGGCATTATAAATGTTTGAGCTTAATTTGGAGCTGAGTAGAGAACAGTACAAATGATTATCATTGTGTTTCAGATCTAGTTCTATTATTTTTATTACACTCTTGGGAGGATACCTCTTTTTTCTTCCTATCACTTAAGGTACTGTTTTTATGTAAGCAAGTGTTTTGGTTCTGTGATATTTCATCCTAAGATATACATTATGTTCATGTTGAGGCTGATACTGGCAAAGTTCTTATCTGAAATTTTGTGTTCATGCTAAGTTTGGTTTTATCATTACTGCTTATAGTACTTTTTAAAAATTTTATGCTTGAGAAAATGAAACAATGATATAGTAGAAACTCTTTCAAACTAACCTAATGGTCACAAAGATACTAATAGAAATTAACAAAAGTTGAAATGACTGTCTCAAGATATTCTGAAATATATATTTCATATTTATTCTTTACTTTTATTTTACTTTGACATAATGATCTTTAAATATGTGAAACCAAGTATGCTTGAAGAAAAATTTCAAATAAAGTTCAAAAATTAATAATTCATTGTACTAACTGGTTTTTTAATTAAAGAAAACTCAGATTATAAATGAGTTTTGACCACCACCACACTGAATATGTTAAAGAAGCTCAAATGTTCTTATTTTCATCATCAATATCAAATCTTTTTATAGAATGCAATTGGAAGGAATTAATTTAGGGAATGTGTCTGTTCATATTCTTTTTATTATGGGCAAAGAGGCTAATTTAAAAAAAAATAGCTCAGAACTTGAAACACTTGTTTTTATTTTCATCTTTATATATATATATGTGTGTGTGTGTGTGTGTGTGTGTGTATGTATATATATATATATATATATATATATATATATATATATATACACACACACATAGTTTGCTATATAACCCATCCTATAGAATTTTGAAAGGGGACTCTAAAATATTTGTAAATATTTTTATTCAAACTTCACATGATTTGGGAATCTGAAAATTATAGATTAATCATCTTACTCTCACATTGTGTTGAGTTTTTTTGGGGGGGGGGTTCTTTTTTTTTTTTTTCATTTCTGTGCCAGCCTTTATATGATGTAGTATATGCTTACATTAGGAAACGAACATTGCATTTTCCATGGTAAAATCTTGTGGATTATCTTTAAAAGGTAGACCCAAACCCTCTGTTGTAACATAGGCTATCAGAACTTACAACTCTTTTATAGAGTTAATAAGACAATTGCCTTCTGATACTTCCACAGAAGTCAAAAGTAGAATTTTTAACAAAAATATTGACTGGTACTCAGATACATACATGCATATATACATATGTATGTACATACACACATAGTTGTATTTTAGTGGCAAATGAAATAGCATTCTTAAAATTCCACTAAAATACAACTATTTATGCATATATCTGTCTGTGTATATGTATGTGTATATATGCCTATGAATGCATGTACATGCATATGTATGTAGAAGAAAATTCTACTTTTGCCACATGTAATTTTATACCTATTAATAAATAGTAATTCAATATATTAACTAATTTTAGAATTTTAAACCATCATTTTTCTAAATTGTCTTATATCCATATACTATGTAATTGTCTAAAATTATGTAACAATTAGGTTCAGACTGCATAGTAGAAAACTGTGTTTGAGGGTGGTATTATGTAAAGTATGAATTTTTTTTTTGGTTATGCTTGATTTGAAAACAAAGAGAATCTTTGTCCACACTGATTAATGAAATTTGTATCAACAAAGTATTGCGGATCATAGTCCAAATGAAATTTTTTATGGTACAGTATCAATTATAAAGAATTTGAACAAGTTGAATCCAGTTTTTAGTAGCATCATGCCAGAATACTATTGTTGCAAATTATATTTTGCAGAATTAATCTTGACTGTTCTATTATTTAAAAAATTTTTGTTTTTATTTCCATAATTTCCATATCACAGACTAATTGACTAAAATTCATTATAAACCAAACAATTATAAATAATTCTTTAGTATCCCCATAGCCTCCTGAGAATGGTTTTGGTTCCTTTGGGTGAGAGTATAGTAACTGCTGAACTTGATTGAATTAAAAGCTCTATTCAGTTTGTTCCCTAAAGTAGCAACAGGGCAAAGAATGAATTTCATAGGGTGGTTTCGAGGAAGGGGGAGAAGAAAGGATTTGAGGGGAGTTTGGTAATATAAGTAAAATCTGTCAAATTTTCATTGTATTGTGATTTCCTTACAAAGAATTATTTTCAAAATAAGTTCTAAATTCAAAATTCAAATAAACAGTTGTTTGGGTAACTATGATAATATACACTTAAGAGTAGAGAAATAATACAAATGAAATACAAATATTTCACTTTAATTAAATTAGTTCTATGAAAGTGTCATTTTTATCAAAATAAAGAATTAAGGAGTTATATATTTTCTTTGTTTTGGGCTTTACAAATGTTCCTTGCTGCAAAATAGATTCAGCATGAGTGTATTCTTCAAATAGTAAAGTTTGCTTAGAACATTTAAAATGATTTATATGCAACTTGTGAGGTAAACCATTTATGTAAAGTGAGGAAGACTTTAAACTTTTAAGTGCATAGAAGAATAATCTTGGTTCATTTTTGTCATGGATTAGCATGTAAAAGCAAAGCTGCTAATTTATTTTTCATCTTAAATGAATTGTTCTTTATAAACACCTACTTTATTCAGTGTAATATACTAGACTGTCAGGTAGATACAGAGATAAATAAAGCATGGTCCTTAATATCAGGGAACTGAAAATTAAATAGGAATGATAATTCATAAAAAGATAACTGTCACAAAAAGCAAAGCTTAACTACTTAAGTGGAAAGTTCATAGATTGTTCCAAAATCATATGAGATAGAAATGCATTGCCAATTGGAAAAATTGGGGAAGGCAACATTCAGGAAATTGTCAGTGGGATTGGGGAGGGGATTTGATTTAAAGAGGAAATAAGGATTCTAAGAATGAGTAAGACATGATACCATAATTATATGAGGTATACTTGGAAAACAGTGACTAGTTCAAGAAAAGGTATCTTGAAATGAGCGTGGTATAACTTGACTTCTAGACTAAAGAGTTTAGATTTCAATCGGAAAAAAAATTGAGGTGCTACTAATGGGTTTTGGCCAATGTCATGACACCATCACTTTGTGCCTTTGTAAAATAGTCTTACTGCAGTGTGAAGGATGGATTGGAGTGAGGAGAACTTAGGGATATTTTAAGGAACTGTTTCAGTAGGCCTTTTATCAAGAGGGAATGGGCATCTATATGTAAGGTGGGGGTAGTATCAAAAATGGTAAAGATGGAATGGGTGTGAGCATTATTGTCTAGATAGACTGGTTTTGGGCTAAATGCTCAGATCACAAAATAAGTCATATAATTTGTCTTGCTGGCATAGGTGCCACTGGTAAAGAAAAGAAAGAAGGAAGATACCATCAGATTATAAAGAGGAGGTATTAAGTTATAGACATATAATTCTAGCCTCATCATTTAATGATGTTTCTTCCAAGATTGGCCAGTGCCAGTGTTCTTTAGTTTGACATGCATTTGCTTTGCAATTCAGATTTGGGTGTTTTGGTGGGATTGTTATTGTTTGTTTTTAGTGATTGGTGAATGGAATAAAGCATTTGTTATATAGCTTAATTCATTGTAGTTAATTTTATTAAATGAAATTTAAGAATGTATAACAAAATGTGCTTATAAAGCCTTCTTGGTAAATTTTGGTTTGTTAGATCTTATTTTTCTATTAATGTGAAATATAAAAGTGGCAGTATGTTTTTACAAGGAAAATAACCATCATTTAGACATAATAAAATCAAACCTTATAAAACAACATGTTTAAAGGGGACAATGGTAGTTTTATGATAAAAAATACTCAGAACATGAATGCAAATTAAAATTTTATTTTGGAATCAGTTTGGAGAAAGGGTATTAGCATCATAAATTGTGGGGTTTTGGTTATTACATTTAGCTGTGTGATTTTTGACAAATCACTTTGTCTCTAACACTCCAGTGTCCTTTTGTGTCATAGAGATAATAGCAGAATAGTGCCTACCTTTCTTCTAGGGGGGTTGTGAGGATCAGATAAGAAAATGTGGGATCTTAAAGTACTATAGTAATAAGCTGAATTTTGTTTGACAAAAATGGTAATTTTTTTTTTTTTTTTGCTGAGGCAATTGAGGTTAAGTGACTTGCCCAGGGTCACACAGCTAGGGAATGTTAAGTGTCTGAGACCAGATTTGAACTCAGGTCCTCCTGACTTCAGGGCTGGCGCTCTAACCACTGTGCTCCCTAGCTGCCCCAATGGTAATATTTTAAATAGAATAACCTCCATTGAAAAGTCATATAAGCTGTTTGTCATGTATAGCTATAACTATATTTTGTAGGAGAATAACACATAACCTTTTGCTTCTTTTGACCTTCTGTTATTATGCTTTAAAAGCTGCTACTTTTTCAACATGATCAGGTTGACCTGGCCAGAAGGAGTTAGGACATGCAATACAAAAAAAAAAAAAAAGAAAAAAGAAAAGAAAGATTTTTTAGTTGTTTTTGTTTAAAAAAAATAAATTTCTTGGTTTCCTCCTTAGTAAAATGGAAATTATAGTACTTCTATTTTCCAGAGTTGTTGTAAGGATAAAATGAGATCAAACCTATGGAAGCATGTTAAAAGTTTAAAAAGTTAAAAAGTAAAAACATTGCTAGTTTTTAAAATAATGGGAGAAAACATCTTCTGAAAAGTACAGAGGGTATCTAAATATTCTGTAGTCTACCATTATTAATTATTGAACTAATTATTTTATTTCTTTGATAGAGAATTTTTAAAAATATATTTATACATATTATACATATGACCATCATCTGGACCTTGGAGATAGTTTGATACAGTGTATTTTTTTTTATTTTTATAATATATTAAGTTTACCAGTGTTTGACCAAAGTCCTGGCTGATTTCCAGGATATAGTTGGACTGAGAAGGAATTATCTTGTGTCTGGGATGAGCAGTCACTATTGTTTATGACTAAGGGATCTGGACTCATGCAGAACTATAGTTAGAGTTATAATTTATATTCAGCCAGCTCAATAGCTTCATAACTAATTATATTATCAGAAAGACACTTTGATTTTAAAAAAGAATTAAATGGTGGAATACCTTCAGATTTTCTGCTTCCTGAAACTTATATCCTGAAAGTTATATCCATAATCAGAATTACTAATTGTTTGCAAAGCTATTAGTTTCTAATTATAGACCACATAGCATAGGTTTTTGTTTTGTTTTGTTTTGTTTTGTTTGCCACACTCCTAAATTCTGAGTGCAGTGTCTAATATATTACAAAAGGTAGGATTTCTGTAGTTCCTAGATGTGCTCAAGTATTAATTTCCACATATGCTTTACTCAGACTTGATAGAATCCCTACATGTAAGGGCAAATTCCCTCATACTTTGGGAAGAGGTTAGGGGGGCATTCTCATTGAGACAGAGAATATTTGCCCCATGATAGTTAATTCCTCTGGGGTGTTACAGTAAGAGGCAAAACATTCCCAATTATAGATAGGGTCCTTGATTCTCCTTCATATCTCCTTATTCTACGTGATCATGTCCTTTCCCTAACACTTTCATAGATGATCTGCCCTTCCCTGTGAAGGCATTCCTTTAAGCCTTTACTATTTTGTGGATGACAGTATATCAATTAGGTTATGCATTTGTTATTTATTATTCTTTATAATTAAGTGGCCTCTGATGAGATATATTTTTGATGTTATCTTTAATAATGTCTGTTATGTTCAACCGTCATTGGCAAAATACTGTCACCTATGTATAAATCTGCCATAAATTTTTCTTTACATGTTTGATTACCTACAACTTTGATTTTTCCAAAATTATGCTGTTTATCATGGATATCATGATTTATAAGCATATAACATCTTTCAAAGAATATTGGAGATAAAAAGATGACCTATGTTTCGAGGAACAGAACAGCATGTGATTATTAAATAATTGTTGTAATTGCCAAGTGATGTAAAGGCAAAAGTGAAATAGTCCCTGGCATCAAAAAGTTTATATTCTAAAGGACAAGAAGTATACATGGGAGTATTTGTCACACAGAGTAATAGTGGATGGAAAGACACTAGCTACTGTCCAGGAAGTGGACCAGGAAGAATCTCCTAAAAAATGTGGTGTTGAAGGAAACATTGCTCGCAAGAGGTGGGTGTGAGGAGGGAGAGCATTCTAGTTAGTGCAAAAGCAAAGAGATGGTAGGTGTGGAAGAGCAAGTGTGCATAGCAAAGTAATGGGGAAGAAAATGAAAAAGATAGGAAAGGGTCGCCATGCTTATCTTTAAATGCCAAGCAGAGGGATTATTTACTTATTATGCTGGAGAGGATAGGGATGTGCCAGTCTTGGGATGGGGATAGCTCTGGGACCTGCAGTGAGAGAGAGAGTAAGACTGACACTATTTTCTCTGGCCTTACACTCCATCCATCCGACATTATTCATTACTCAATTGCAATTACAACTGCTCTTTCTAAAGTTATCAGTGATCTCTTAATTGCCCAACTTGAAGGTTTTTTTCTTAGTGCTCATCCTTGAACTTTCTCTTGGATCTGCACAGTTGACCAGCTCTTTTTCCAAGATATTCTCTCCTCTCAGTTTTTTCTTGATGCTGCTCTCTTCTACTCCTAATTACCTCTTCTCTATCTCTCTTGCTGGTTTATTATCTTTATCATAATTCCTAAAAGTGGATCTACACCAAGGCTTTATTCTGGATTCCATTGATTGGAAATGTATAAACATATGTGGATACAAGAATATAATGAAATACTTAAGCACCATTAAAAATGAAGAATCATGAGAATTCAGAGAAGTATTAGAAGACTTTTGTAACATAGTGAAAAGTGAAGTAAGCAGAACCAGGGGAAAAATATACATGGTACTTAAACAGATTAAAAAAGACTTTTCATGCTTCTTTGCATTCTTTATAGTTGTCATTTCTTATAGCACAATAATATTCCATTATAATCTTGTACTTCATTTTCTTAAGCCAACTATCAACTAATCAAAACTTACTTTGTTTCCATTTCTTTGCCACCAACAAAAATAATATTATGAATACTTTTGTGTATATGGGGCATTTATTTTTGTCTTCTACTTCCCTGGGAATATATGTAGGATCTCTAGGTTAAAACATATGGACCTTTTAACTCTCCCCAACTTCCCCATTTAGTGCAATTCCAAATTATTTTCCTGAATGGTTAGACAAATTGATACCTAACTCCTTCACCATTGTAGATTATTTTTCCTGTAGCCTCATTATTTTTCTGTAGCCTCTCTAACACTCTTTGCATCTTTTGTCAACTTTACTGGTGTCATGGGTATGAAATTAAATGTTCATTTCCTTTTTTATTAGTAATTGGGAGTAGTTTTTTATATATTTATCTTTCATATCATATATTCACATGATATAATGTTATAATATGACATATTATATGTAACATATATATCTACATTATACGCACGCATACACACACACACATACACACACACACACACACACACACACACATTTCAGTAGCAATATAGCATAGTGGATAGAGAACCATAAGGATTCAGATTCCTTCTCTGACACATGCTGACTTTGTCCAGTGGAGCAGGTCACCTAACTTCTCAGTGTTCTAGGCAATTCTCTACATTTAAAAATTGTAAATATTTGCTGATCTGAATCAGTAAAGGGAGTTTCCTCACCAGGAGTCCTCCATGCCAATCAAATCATAGATCACTCAATAAACATTTTATTAAGCACTTACTATTTGGTAGACATTGTGCTAAGGACCCACCTGAACCAAAATCCAGATACCCTTATCAAAAATATTTGATGCAAAGCTTTCTTCCCAGTGTTTTCTTTTTTATTCCACTTGCATTGATTTTATTCATTTAAAAAATCTATTACACATATATTGTGTATATATAATATACAAATATCATGCAGTCAACATTAATTTGTCTTTTGTGTTTTATTGTCCACATGCATTGGGCAAGTCACTTAAATTCTGTGAGCCTTAGTTTTCACATTTGTAATATGAAGGGGGTGGACTTAATGAGGTATCATAAGACTTTTCCAATTTTAGATTTATGATACTATGATTCCCTGTATTCTGTGTTTGATTAAAAATTATCCGTGAGTATTATTGTGAAATATAAATCCCATTCTTTTTCCTTTAATTAAACAAACAAACAAACACATTTTGTTTTGTTTTGTTTTTGAGTTAAATATCCCTTAGAAACTTTGAGTGAAGGCACTAGCAAGCAGTTTGAGGAGACTGGGAACATCCTTCTGCTGAAGGTAGGATTAGAGCTTAATTTTCAAGTAAGCAAGGGAAACCAGGAAGCAGGAGCAAGGACTGGAAAATATTCCAGGCATAAAGGACAGCCATTGAAAAAAGTAGGGAATTAGAATATGGAGTGTGAAATAATAAGGTGGCTAGTGCCATTGGACTATATGGTGGCGGGAACAGAAGAAAGATGTAAGAAGACTGGAAAAATAGGAAAGTACCAGGTTTAAAGTTTTAAAAAAATTTGTATTTGACCATGAAGATAATAGGGAGCTACTGGAAGATCACTTTGACAATTAAGTGGAGATTAGATTAAAAAAGGGAGAGCCTTGAGGCAGAGACTAATTAAAAGTCTAAAACTTGCTACATACAAATCTTATATATATATATATATATATATAAATGAATGTACATACCAACATGTTCTATAAATGAATGTACATACCAACATGTTCTGCTTCCAAAAAATATTTGTAATACTATATTTTTTTTTAACAAAACACCCACAGTAACCTGTAGTGAAGCTGAAATTGTGTGCATAGCAGTAAATCATCCCACTTGAGTATAGGATAGGTATATTCATGTTTCTGCCTGAAACATGAGTGCTTATTTTCTAATAAAATTTTTCCAGTTTACATTGTTTTCCAGCTAGCTAATATAAGAATAAGTCAATTTGGAATATAATTTCGCCTCTGCCAAACTTTCTCTAGTTTTAGTTTTTTAAATATTATGTAACAGTACTTCATATTAATCCAATATTTACTTAATTTGATTGATTTTTCCAAATATATGAATTTCTGTCTTGATTATTTGAAGAAATCATATACTGTGAATTTTTTTTCTAATTTTCAGATTTGAATTTTGCATTTTGTTACATTAAGAAATTTAAGTGTTGACATATTTGTTGCCCCTTTTTTTGTTGTTCTTGATTTTTTTTTTCTCATTTGAATCATTCTGGAATTTTCTGCCTACTGTCCTGTTTTAGTTTTTCCACAGTAGCTATTTCATCAGTTATTGATTTGCTTACCTTTGTCTGTATTTATACAGAGAACTTTGTAATCTCCTTAAGAATGTAATATATATCTTTTCATTTAATTTTAAGATGTTCTGTGTTAATTTTTCTATGCTCTGGGTTTTGTTGCATTTTTATTCCTCCACAAATCTTTGGTGTAGCATTTTTCTTTTACCTATATCCCCCCCACCCCCCCATTATTTACTTTAGACTTCTTCCTCTTTGTTACTGTTTGCTTTTTCAAGAATGGATTGTAAAGCAACATTAGCTGTTTCCCATGTTGGAAGATTTAATATTTCCTGGCCACATTCTTGCTCGCAGTAGCCTTTGGGAAACAAGATTGGTCCCAGCTTGGTTATAGTCAATTTCATGCCATTCATACTGCCCCAGTTATATTACTTTCCCTTTTATTCTCTTTCTTTCTTCTTTGGCTGCCATTTTTTTGTAGGATTGAAAGGGAGAGGGTGTTCAAGATAGAATGTCTATTGCCTTAGCATATATCTAACCTAATGGTCACTCCAGGCAGTGTTTATTCTTCCTCCTCCCCAATCCTGACATGCTTGGGCAGAATTGATGCTTTCCACTTTTTTTTTTAAACAAGTTGGGGTCCAGATAGGGGTTCAAGGAGCAGCAAGAACAGATTCCGAACCACAAATCCCCATCCTCATTCCTACCTCTCGGGATACCTCAGGGAAAGGGGTAAAGTGACATTTTCCTAGGTTAATTCATAATATTTATATCTTGTTAAAATATTTTTTTTTGCTTGTTTTTTTCTGTTGATTCAACTGTACATTTAGATGCTTTTTTGGGGGGGGGTTTAGTGGGAACTGGGGAAAGTTTCTACCCTGCTATCTTTTTGGTCCAGTACTCAGGAAATAGAAGTCCCAGTAAAGGTGGACAACATATCTATCCTACAGGGATATACCATATCTTAGAAGCCAAGTTTTATTTTGACTAGTTTACAAATTTGGCAGTGTTAAGGATTTTGTAGAAGACATTTTTGTAAAAATCAGAATTAAAATTAGGTAACGGGTAATTTGTAGAGATTTTTGTTCAGGTGTTTTGTTAGGCCAGATTGTCCCTGAAGTGCATTCCAGTTTAGAGATTCTATGATTTTTCACAATATCAATAATCTAATATCTGCCAGAACATTAAATTGTTATAGGCCATCATTTGGAAAACATTGGATTAAAGCCTAGTTTCTTCTTAAAACATTCGATTCACCAATAAATAATCAAAGGATATGAACAGACAATTTTCAGAGGATGAAATTAAAACTATTTGTAGTCATATGAAAAGGTGCTCCAAATCATGATTGATCAGAGAAATGCAAATTAAGACAACTCTAAGGTACCACTTCACACCTGTCAGATTGGCTAAAATGACAGGAAAAGTTAATGATGAATGTTGGAGGGGGTGTGGGAAGGCTGGGACATTGATGCATTGTTGCTGGAGCTATGAACAGATCCAACCATTCTGGAGAGCAATTTGGAGCTATGCTCAAAAAGTTATCAAACTGTGCATACCCTTTGACCCAGCAGTGTTTCTATTGGGCCTATATCCCAAAGAGATCTTAGAGGAGGGAAAGGGACCCACATGTGCAAGAATGTTTGTGGCAGCCCTTTCTGTAGTGGCTAGAAACTGGAAATTGAATGGATGCCCTTCAATTGGAGAATGGCTGAATAAATTATGGTATATGAATGTTATGGAATATTATTGTTCTGTAAGAAATGACCAGCAAGATAATTTCAGAGAGGCCTGGAGAGACTTACATGAACTGATGCTGAGTGAAATGAGCAGAACCAGGAGATCATTATACATGGCAACAACAGTACTATATGACGATCAATTCTGATGGACATGGCTCTCTTCAACAATGAAATGTTTCAAACCACCTCCAATTGTTCACTGAAGAAAGCCGTATACACCCAGAGAGAAGGATGTGAAATGTGGACCACAACATAACATTCTCATACTCTTGAGTGATGTTTGCTTACATTGTGTTTCCTTTATCTGATATGTCTTTCGTGTAGATACGATTTTTCTTGCACAACAATAAGTGTGGAAATGTGTATACATATATTCGATCTGTCAAGTATTTTAACATAATTAACATGTAGTGGATATCCTGCCATCTAGGGGAGGGGTGGGGAGTTGGGGGTAAAAATTTGTAACAGAAAGATATGTAAGGGTTAATGTTGAAGAATTACCCATACATATGTTTTGCAAATAAAATAAAATTTAAAATAATAATAATAATAAAACAAAAAGAAACATTTGATTCACATGTGTTTATTGAACATTTATTGTATTTCCATTTTTGTGTCAAGAATTTGACAGTCTAAAAGAATTACATGAAATAGATCAAGGATCTTGTTCACCACAATAAGATGTATACCCATGTCAAACAATTTGAGAAGAAGCATTTTAGAATAAAATTTTAAATTTGGAGATGCAACTATTTTCCAAATTTAGATTGCTGTTCTCCCCATTTGGATGTTTGCTCATGGAATCTCCTTCTCTGAAAATGCCTTTCTCCTGTCTACTTCCCTTCACCTCTGTTCCTTTTTCAAAGTCTTGCTTATCCTTATAGTCCATCTCAAGTGCTGAGTCCTCCATGAAGTATTGTATGATCACTCTAGCTAGAAGTTTTATCTTAATCTTATATAACTGTGCCTTTACATCACATATATTATTTGGGTGGAGGGCACATCTCATCAACTAAACTACCCTTGGAAGTCAGGATCTTTTTTTTTCCCCCTAGCATAGTATCTTGCTTTATTTTAGCTAATTAATATTTGTTAAATGGATGCATAGGCTCAAAGACACAAAGAGAGAAATCTGTTTCAGACTTCAGTCCTGAAACCTCATTTATTCTACACCATTTGAGATTAAAAAATTACATGTTAAGATCATAGTTTTAAGGTGGAAATAATACTTGTATTAAAGTTAACTCCCTTCCTCTGATATTTGCATCCTCCCCAAAAAAGAGAAATCCTTTTACTCCCTTCTATACTTAAACAAATTCCTCTCTGTCCCCATTTTCTGATGCCCCATTTTGTTATGGTCCAACTTGTGCTTTGGGAAGATGATTTAGGCAGGTGCATCAAGGATGGACTGCAGTGGACTTGAGGTGAGAAGATTAATCAAAAGACTATCATGGTAGTCCGTATGTGAGGTAACGAGGACCTCTGTCAGGGTGGTGGCAATGAACAGAGAGAGAAGGGAGATGAGATGTGCTGAAGGTAGAATCAATCAAACTAGGTAGCTGATTGGATGTGGTAGGGATGAGAGTGAGAGAATGGAGGATGACCATGCCCAGGTATCAAACTTGCATGACTAGAAGAGCGATGGTGCTCTTCATACTAATAAGAGGGTTGAAGGGAGCCGGTCAGGGGAAATAAAATTATTTCAGTTATTAGAGGTGTTGAGTTTAACAGTTCTACAAGACGTCCAGTAGAAAGTTTTAGATGGGAAATTGGCAGTCAGGAGAGATGTTAAGGCTGGAGAAATTGCTCACAAAATCATTAGAGAAGATAATTAATTACACAGGATCTGACAAGACCAGCAAAATAGACAATGTAGAGGGAGATGAGAACATGATCCAGGACAGATCCTCTGGAATACACCTACAATTAATGGCAATGATTACACAAAAAAGTGGAAATTCAGCAAAGTTGACTGAGGAGGAGTGCTCAGGCAAGTAAGAGGAGACCAGAGAGTATAACATCACAAAAATTCAAAAAAAAGGAAAAGACTGCAGAGAAGTAAGGACACACGATGATTAGATAAAGCAATTAGGTTTGGGAAAGGAGGGAGCTCTATGGTGAGTGAGACAAGTGAGTCAATTTAGAGTAGTATGAAAGGATTTCTTTGCTGCAATGAGGGTTTAGGTGGGATTATGTAACATAAATTTGTAGTGAGCCCTGTCAGTACAATTTCATGATTTTCTCCATAACTTTGCTCATCATGAACTAAAAGCAGCCACAGTGGATCATGGGAGTAATCTAAAATTTGGGCTTGGTAGGGACAAAAGGAGGATGAGGCAAGTAACTTTAGTGTAGAGGATGATGTAAAGATTAAATTTAAAAATTAAACTGCTTCACCAAATTTAGTAGCTAGTTTAGAGGTAATTAATTTCCTGGAAAAGAAATGAGAAGGGGGGAGGGATTTAAAAACATGGTGAAGGAAGTTCAAGATTACAAGTTGTAAAGCAGAGGGAAGAAATAAGAAATGATTATTATCAGATAAAAGAACTTTAGGACATCATGAATGTGGAAGTGGAACACTTGTGGGTAAATGGCAGGATTAAGGTTTTGACTGTATAGTTGAGGTGGATGGAGTAGGTAATAAGTAGAAAATGATTAGACTGAGAAACTGGGAAGTAATGTGCTTGAGGGAATATAACTGTGTTTGAGGGAGTATCATATCATTATTTATGTTGAAATATCCTAGTGTATGATGGCAAGTTTTCTTGGAGGAGAAAAAAGACTTTTTAAGTCAGGGACTGGATTAATTGAGGAAGGAAAAAGTGTACCCTGAAGGTCATTAGAGAACAGCTACCATAATTTTTAACTGATGATAATCATGGTTCAGATTGGTCTTGAAGGAAGAGATGTTATTATTAACTGGTGGTAGAAGGAGTGTCAATAAGTGGCAGTAGGGAAAAACAAGTATTCTAATTTGGGATTCTCTTTTACTCTTCTACCCCTTACTACTTGGCTGTGATTAGAAAGTATGAATGAAAATGCAATCAGTGGGGAGCAGCTAGATGGTGGATTGGATAGAGCACCAGACCTGAAGTCAGGAGACCCTGAGTTCAAATATGGTCTCTAATACTTAACACTTCTTAGCTGTTTGACCCTGGGTCACATAACTCCAATTGGCAAAAAAAAAAAAAAAAAAAAAAAAAGACGAAGAA